>MU554589.1:6532402-6562402 GCA_024362625.1 Silurus asotus | reverse complement strand
AAAAGTTCGGCCAAAGCAGTTCGAAACAGTTTTCATGAACCATTTACACTTTTCTTACCGGTAGAATCTGCAAAAAAACACATAATGGAAGAAATGTAATAAAATAAAATAAAATAAAAAACAAAATGCAAGGAGAAACCAGGGGTCATTTTATGAGGTCAATATCGATGCTTCTGCTAGAGATGATGTATGCATGTGGTGCAGCTGTGGCTGCAGTGAAAGGAGACTTGTTGAATTGTGTTCAATGGGATTCTTGCTTTAGTAATGGCTTTCATTCTCGCTGTAAAAGACACCTGTGTGATGCAGCGCTCTGTTATACTGCGTTTCTGTATAATATTGATGGCTTTTATAGAGGTGGCATCATAATAATGGTTGTAAGAGGTGGATTGAGTCAGGCAGGACACCACTCAAGGCCTCAGTGTAAAATGCACTGAATTGAATCTCCTTTTTTCGATACATGAATATATGCATTACTAATAAATCTTGTTGGGGAATAAATTTGTATTCACAAATCAGTGGACAATACACTAAATATGTGCAAAGAAGGCTGTAAAAAAAAAAAAGAACCTTCTGTTCAAAAAATTCCCCAAATACTCTGCTCTCATGGAAGTCAAACAATTGCACACACAACACAATAAATAAGTCAAACAAAAGAGACAATTTACACAGCCTTATGCTCATATGAGTGCACAGTATGTACAGCTTTAATCCACTGGTGGCACCTTTACTGGAGCTGTTATTAATTTTGAAGGTAGGTGTCACAATGTTTATGCGTCACAAGAAAAACAAATAGTCTAGGAATCTTTTTAAATGAACACCACATTGAGGAGCTCACCTGGCCTGGGGTTTGCCCTTCAAAAGGCCCTGCCGCCTCCAACGAGGATGAGGACTCAGGTGATATGTCAGCTGGCGACATACCTTCTCCATGGCACTCAGAGACTCACCGTCCTGTAAAAATGACAGAGAGAAAGAACAAGTTTGATGTTTTATCCACTGTGTTATTTGGGTATTAAACTGTTCAACCTGAGCTTCCTAAACCTCTTCTGCAATTCATGCTCTCTCTCTTTCTCTCTCTCTTTCTCTGCTCATACTACTCTACCCCCTTTTCCCTATCCACCCACCCACACACACACATGGAGCTGCTCAGCAGGAGCTCTCCATGGTACAGGACTCCATGGAGTGTCTGTCTGCCCAATCGCAGGCTTTATGGATCGCTTCTCGCTACGGGGAGCCACAAATGGAGTTGCGTTCCAAAGTTCTAGATATGCATTTGTGACCTTGTATCTCTTTCCTGCTGTCTATAAAACTGTTCATTACGTCAAGCATGGCACAAACAGATCCTAAACGCCCACTGATCCAGAGGCGGGTCCATAAGTCGGCAGCAGTCATGTCCTCCTCTGATAAAGGATGTCCTGTTTCAAAAGAGGAGCATCATACTGTATATATATATATATATATATATATATATATGTCTCTGTCTAGGCAACCAAAGAAATCTGCTCACCAGAGACTGGGAAAGTTGAGACAAATATGTCTGACCAACTAACAGCCACATTTGTCTTTGATATCATGTTCAAAGTCTACCAGAATTTAAATGGTTAATCAAAGACATTACTTATTTGTTCTCAACATACCCCACGGGCACTATAGAAAGGGTAACCTGATGTGCTTTTCTGTTCCTGTAGTCCACCAAGCTCTTGATTAGATGTTGATGCACACATCTCCACATCATGGTTGTACAGGGTGGTTACTCAAGTCCCCACAGCCTTATTTGACAGTTCAAACCAGTTTGGACCTCATTCTCTTCTAACCTGTCTCATCAACAAGATGCTTTAGCTAACAACACTGCAGTTGACTGCTGTGCATGAAATCTTCTCTACACACAACTGTGGCTCAGTCAAAGACACTCAGATCACACTTTTTTCTCATTATGATGATCACTGGGACTGTCAGCTGAAGCTCTTGACCTGCCTCTTGACCAGGATTTCTTTCATTCACTGACTCCATAATGATACCTGTGAATGTCAAAACAAAATTCAACAGGAACATGGAACCACAATAGTGTATATTTGTATTAGTTAGGCAACATTATACGCGGTGGTATCAAAAAATTTAGAAACTAGCATTGTAAAACGTCAACAGATTCAACAGTCGCACAGTCACAGGGAGCACCGTTCTTCATAATTCAGTGTGCCAAAAGACATCGTCCTGTCTGACCACGTCTGCGATTTGCGTCTGCGGCAGCAAAAGCAAACATGAAATTCTGTGTGAAACTGCGCAAAACTGCCACCGAGACTTCTGACATGATTCGGTAAGTTTACGCCGATGCTGTGTCCTAGGTGTTTTGAGAGCGGAAGAACATCACAGGAAGATGAAAAGAGATCAAGAAGATCTTCAATGAGCTCAAACCCTGAAAATGCAGAAGCCATAAGGCAAAATGTGCATGATGATTGTCTGAGAAAAATCCACAAATAAATGCTGCAATTACCAGTGTGTCATGAGAAACAAGTTCTTCCCCAGGCTGTTGACACAGGAGCAGAAGAAACACCGTGACAAAGTCTGCCAAGTATTCTGTCAGTGTGCCGTAGACGACCCGTCCTCCACAGAATCGTAACCTGTGGCAAGACTTGGGTGTACGGATCGACCCTGACATGAAGCAACAGTCTCCACAGTAGAAGAGCCCACCATCTCCAAGACTTAAAAGGGCAAGGCAGGTCCACAGCTTGACCAAGTGCATGATAATCATCTTTTCTGACATTCGTGGCATTGTGCATAGAGAAATCCTCCTCAGAGGACAGACCTTCGATAACGAGTACTGCTGGCAGGTTTTCATGTGTCCGAGGGAGGACATTCGTTGAAAGTGACCGGATCTGTGTTGTGCAAGTCTCCACCCCTCATACCCTGCTTTCCAGCTATGCCACTAATGGTGTACTAATTCAACACACTATTTAAACTGGTATGATTGTATTTTGAATAAAACACGGTCCTGATTATCTTTTTTTAAATCATCAATTAAGAAAACAATAAACACAACAAAATCAATCGCAATTTTTTTCTTTCCAAAGAGCACACGCACACACACACATTTGCACTTACAGTGCGCACACACAAACTTGTGCGCGTGCTTATAGCGTGTATACTCACACAGACACACAAACACACCCACGCGCTGTGACAAATGATCAGACTCAAACTTCCTGCTCATCTCCATTACTCTGTCTCTGTATCTTTCTATCTTTGTGTGTGTGTATGTGTGTGTGTGTGTGTGTGTGTGTGTGTGTGTGTGTGTGTGTGTGTGTGTGTGTGTGTGTGTGTGTGTGCAGCTCAACAGGATTTATGCTAATACCTTAGAAAATGCCTCTTTTATCCTCTTTTCACTTCCTGTGTCCCCATTCAAGAGGAACTCGGCCAAACGCCACAAACACACTGGCGTGACACAAAAGAGCTCGGGCACTGGGCGACATCAAAAACGCTGATTACGGATGCGCACATACACAAACACACACACACACACACACACACACTCACGATGAATAATACTCATAAAATGAATATAAAATATAAATATGGAGAGACATGCAGCTTGCCTATTAACTTAACAACCTGTGAGGAATAAAAGACTGTGTGCATGTGTGTGTGTGTGTGTGTGTGCGTGTGTGTGTGTGTTTATACCCGAGGGAAGCAAACACATTAATAAGGATAACCAACCAAAGCAAATGAGCGAAGTAAACCTTTCAAACAGTCCTGTGTTTTTAAACATCTTTGAGTGTGTGTGTGTGTGTGTGCTGGTTCTCTGGCTGATGCTGAAGATGCTATATATAGATAAGTGAGAGAAAGAGAGAGAGAGAGAGAGAGAGAGAGAGAGAGAGAGAGAGAGAAAGAGAGAGAGAGAGAAAGAGAGTGTGTTTGTCTATAAGGTTGGAGTGATGGTACCTTATATCACTGCAGCTCCATGTGCACCTTGACTGTGCATCCTCTCTGTAATAACCTGAGACTAGTGCAGTAATGAGGAATCACTTCTTTACAATAACACACACACACACACACACACACACACACACATACACACACACACACACACACGTTTTTATCCTAAAATCAGCCATTCTTTCTTTAAAGTGGTCTGAAAATGGAACGACTCACTGATTTTCTCAGTAATTCTTTTATTTCCTATAAATGGAGAAAGAAAAACAGAATGAAGGAAGGTATGTAAGAAGGAAAGGATACCGTAACTGTAAACTCGAGTTCTTGATGCTACGCCTTTCAGTCCATGATACACCATGCATTAATAAACGTTTACCTCCTTCCTTCCTTCCTTCCTTCCTTCCTTCCCTCATTCCTTCCTTTCTATGATCCTTTCAATCTTTATTCCTTACTATTTTTCTTTCATCTGTTCCTTCCTGTCATTAGTGCTTTCATGAACGCGCTTATTTTATTCCTTCCTTCCTTTCTTCCGCTTGTTTGTTTTCGCTCATTACTAATTCATTACTAATTCATTCCTTTTCATTCTTTCCATTCGTAGTTTTATTCTGTAATTCATCCATCATTCATTTTAGTCCTTTCTTCCTGAAGAAATGAAGGAATTGAACGAGACAAAGGTGAAATAAGAGAAAGGAAAAAAACGAAGAAGACAAAAAGTTGGAAGAACAGATATAAGGAAAAGCAGAAGCAAAAGAATAAAAAAACGGAAAAATAAAGGGAAAAACGCTACAAAGGAAAGACAAAGGGAGGAAGGGAAGGTGATTATGGATAAAAGAAAGAAAACCAGAAAACCTATAAAGAAAATGTGTGTGTAAATGTGTGTGTGTGTGTCTGTGTGTGTGTGTGTGTGTGAGTTTGATCCCACCGTTTTTGGACAGTGCATGTAGCGAGCGAGGCTGATGATAAGGTCATGAGTGATGGGGTCCACCATATTGCGAAAACTGGCATACCGGTACAGCACATCATCCAGAGATGTCGACTCCATGCCTAAATCCTACACACACACACACACACACACACACACACACACACACACACACACACACACACACACACAGAGTCAAACATCTTGTATTTTTCATAAAAACACTTTCATGTCACCCCAACACCTGCTGGAATGGTTCTGAAGATAACCCTTGACATTCACAAAAAGAAATGACATATGGCCCTTCATGCAACTTCGAGCTTTGCACTATATCTTAAAACCAAAACTGTTCTATACATCAGGGTTTCCCCGAAAACTGAGCCGATAATTTGGTACCAAGCTCCACTGAAAGAATGAAAACTTTATAATTTTCAGATTATTTGCATTATATTGATTTTTACTGATCAGCAAGGTGTTTTAATTCAAGCTCTCACCGATTCTGCATTATGGTAGGTTGAGTTGAATTTTCATGATTCAAGTCATAATTCAATTCATAGTTAAATCATGTAATTATGTATAATAGTAATATGATATGCACGTTAGTATGTTTACTCATGCATGTGATACCTGGCCCCAGGCCTCCCCCAGTCCATGGGAAAATTGTCTTGCATGAAACTGAAGATGCAAAAAAGTTTGGGGACCGCTGCTATTCAACATACACATACATTGTACACTTACACTTTGCAGAAATAGATTCGAGTCGATTCGGATTATTTCACATAAATGAATATCCTGGCATATTTGCTTTTAAAAAGTCCCGTTTTTGGTACATTAAAAACCGCAACACTGGCAACCCTCCTCTGCAACTGCAGAGTGAGCATGGGGCAGCGTGAGTTGTGTCCCAGTGGGTCTCTATAAGCGCTAGTTGCAGTTTCGAAATGAGCCAGAAAGGGCACGTTCTCGTGATTGCGAAACATCAACAAAGGTGAAATTGGGTATTCGATGTTATATCGTTACAACTCAATAATAAAATACTGAATGCAATAAACTGGTGTCCCATCCGAGGTTTAACGCCCCTGACCTGGATAAAGCGGGTTACTAAAGATGCAGCAATTTAATTTTCCCTGCATGAAAAGTTTTTCTGGTCGAGGCAGAACTCTGTAAGGTTTCCGACCCAAACCCAAACTTGTGCATTTTGCTCTTTTAAGGTCGTGTCGTTTTACATTATCGACGCTGCACCTTCCTTCATCGACGCCTCTTCTTCTGTTTGCCTTTGGGGAGAAATGGAAACTTTTGTTCTCGCATCTAGTATGAGATGTTCAGAAGGACAGGGTTGTATGTGGGTTCGACATTGAATTGCAATGCAGAAAAGAAAGGTATGGCAACTCATGTGTGGGTGTGTGTGTGTGTATATATATGAGAAAGTAGAGAGAGAAAGAGCGAGAGCGAGACAGAGATTTGAACCACATGTGCCTTAAGTGTAATGAATACAGAGTTTATTGATCATAGAGGGACTAAGAGATAATCAGAGTTGTTCCAGGAGCACCTAAACTGTTATTAGCATTAAAATAGCTAACCCTTTAGCACCAAACTCTCAGGAGCTGCCCTTGAATTTCCTAGTCAGGAAAACTTCTACGTGTTTGGCTCGACAAATATCAGAGTGCCTCGGAGAGACTGATGCATTTGATAGAAGGCCTAGTGTGCACTCATGATAGGTAAATACATTAGAATCGATCTGCTGACTGCATGTGACATGATGAAATGGCCATCTGTTATAAATCACCCCTTACTTTTCGGAGCGAGTGGCACCAATGGAAATTCGGCAAGTAGCTACGCTTTTGAAAAAAAGCAAAGGCAAAATATCATGAGAGAAAAGGAGAAAGAGAGAGAGAGAGAGAGAGAGAGAGAGAGAGAGAGAGAGAGAGAGGACATGCAGAGGCAGGCGGTCTTCTGCATTACCCGTGCACACTAATGAAGGTATGGACGTATTAAATATTCATGGACGGATACGACCTCTCTCTTTTCTCTAGGGTATACTGTTTCTGAAAGAAACAGAGAGAAAGAGAGATGAAGAGGCATTATTCGTAGTTTACGAGATCATCAGTGTATGTGTATCTTTAATACACTCCTATATACACAATATCCGCAGAGCATGGGTGATCAGGTCTATAACCAGGATCATGGTAGCAAAGCCACACAATGCATTAGGGATGTCAAAGTCTCTCTTTCTCCAGCTAGTCAGGGCCATGTGGGTGGGATCCCTTGTATATGGATCAGAACGGATAGCACTCCATAAATGTGTGTTACACTGCTCTGTGATTGGCATCAGGAATTCGTAATGTTCCAACTAGGGCTTTCCCATGTTGAGCATTTTTTGCTAGCGACTAGCGAGCGGATTTGGGTGGCGACATAATAAATCATTTGGGGTTTATTTTCCTGTAAGTGCTGAATTTTTGCAAGTGGCCTAAGGAGCCTTAGTTTTAACAATTGTCCAGTCCTCAATTGATTTTTGACACTGATTTATTTTAATTTTTTCTGGAATATCTCATTGCTGTGTACTCCATAGAGAGAGCCGGGATAGTAAGGATGGTAAGATTGACCGATATGACGCATCGATTTAAAAAGTGTGCATTAAATACAAGTTTGTATTGTAACATATTTGCATTGTTAAATTAAAAAAAACACATTGTTATATATCATTATTAGTAGATGCGGTATAATTTTATTATTGAGAAAGTGATAATTAATAATAAATTTGTGACCAATATTTAATATGTAGATTGCTTTCTCCTCGCTAAACTGTTTCTCGAGCGTGCTCTCTCAGTAGGCGTGTCCAGAGAGTCACATAGAATGTAGATTAACATGGCAGAGGTAGAGCTGCATCTTTTTGGAGACACAACAGAAAAAGAACATCTTTGGTTCTAGTTTTATGTAATCGTCGAATCAAAATCAGATCACACCGAATCGGCATTGGGGGTGAATCGTAGCGCATCGCATCGGTAGCTGCTTCAAATCTCATGTATCTTTCATGTATCGTATCATTGTATATGCTTCAGGATGTGAATCGCATCTGCCTCAGTTATGGAAAACAGTTGAATAACTCTTTAACTTCTTTCTCTTATTCAGAAAGGCATCTCATCTTCAGGGGTCTTTTTTCTGTCTAAATCCTGCCAAACGTATTTCTTGCTTGACAGCTGTGAAGATGGAAGCGTGGGTACTAGCATGTGCTTCCTTCTCCTTCTAAACAAGCAAAAATATATATTCTGTACATAGAAACTACAGGCATCTCCACTCTACCAACAACAAGATAGAGGACTGAAGGCCAAAGCACTTTTGAGGTGTGTATATATAAATATAAATAAAAATTTAATACAATTTCATTTGTGTTGCACTTTTAACACCAAACATTGCCTCAAAGCAGATTTACAGAAATTCAGATGTCGATTTTGAACCCTCATGAATAAGATGAAGGCAATAGGGGCAAAGAAAAACTGAATGAAACAAGGAAGGAACTGTGAGAGGACCCAGATTTAAAAAAGCGCCTCATCCTATTTCTTTCAGATTTACATTATTGCTCCTCTGCAACTGTGTGTGTGTTGGTCAGTGTGTACAGTGTGTTCGGTGGGAGTTCAGCACAGTTCATGATTAAGCACAAATCTACAGTATTCAGATGAGATAATCCCTAAAGGCAAGGGTAAGAGCTGAGCACACACTGCAACACATTATTTTGGAAAAAAAAAACATTATTTAGGTACGCTTCTCAAAACGGTTTTAAAAATCTCTGATTATTTTACCTGTCTTAGACTTTTCAGCAGCTCACTGGCCTCATCCTGTCTCCCCTCCTTCGCCTTCAGTAGCATGTCCTGAATCATGCCAACACGCCGCCGGTATGGTGCAGGTGCCCCTGGATTCTCTGGTCGCTCACCAGAAGATGACCGGAACAGGACAGAGCTCTGCGCTCTTCTCCAAACCCCCTGGAGAGGCCCAGAGCCAGCCTCGGGCCCTTTAGACTGCCTAGCCCCCATCCTGCATTACTGAATTGCCAGGTGTAGCTGTACGCATCACGACTCCTTCTGCTGATGAGGTTCTCTCTTACACTCAGTGGAAACTATTTTCAATTCAAATTAATTCTGATTCTTGATTTGTGCTGAATGAATTTTTTTGAGGCACATCTAGGCTGCTCTGTAAGCAATTCAAAAACCCAGATGATTCTATGACAGTTTTCGGGTTATTCAAAAAACTATTTCTATGTAAATTTATCTTGAAAATATATTTGCAGTTCAAAATGAAGTAAGTAATACACCAATAAAATGCACTAACACTGTAAACAAATTCCTCCCAATCAAAGGAATCGATTCACATGAAAGAGCGGGTTAAAAGGATTCAATTCAACTTACTCACTTAAAAGTGTCGTTTAAAAGGAATCGACACACCCTACTCGCTTTAGAGACTCATTTTACTCACCTAAGAGTCATTTAAAAAGAATCGATTCTCGCCTTACTTAAAATAGTCGTTTTAAAGGAATAGATTCAACTTACTCAATTAAAGGAGTCGTTTAAAAAGATCGATTCACCTACTGACTTATAGGAGTCGTTTAAAATAAATCGATCACCCTACTCACTTATAGAAGTCTTGTATAAATCGAATAATCTTAGTTTAAAGATTAGTTTAAAACGAATCGATTCATCATACTCATTTAAAAAAAAGTCATTTGAAAAGCAACGATTCACCATACTGACTTAAAAGAATCGTTTTAAATGAATCGATTCACCATACTCACTTAAAAGGGTCATTTAAAATGAATCGATTCACCCTACTCACTTATAAAAGTTTCGTATAAATCGATTAATCTTAGTTAAAATATTTGTTCAAAACAAATAGATTCATCTTACTCATTTAGAAAAAGTCATTTAAAGAGAAACGATTCACCATACTCACTTAAAAGAATCGTTTAAAATTAATCGATTAACCCTACGCACATAAACGAGTCGTTTAAAAAGAATCGACTCACTCTACTCACTTAAAAGAATCAAGTGATGATTCGACTCGCTGTTCTCGCTTTAAAAAAAGAACCAATTCAATGTCCGGTTTGCTTCATGCTGTCGGTTGGGTGTTGGACAGGTGTATTACTGCATTCTACGCCTTTAGGTCTTCGGGCAGGAGGAGGCAGCTGACCGCTGAGCGAAATACTGAGATGAACAGTGAGATATCACCTGGTATCAACCGGCAAAGCTCTGAAATAAACACATCGTCCGCCTTAACTTTTACTTCCAAAGAAAAAAAAATATTGAGGACGAAAAGAAGAGCCAGAGTTTCCTCTTCTGTGTTCTTGATGGAAATAAACCCAAAACCCTGAGGAGTTGTTCAGAGCTTCCATGTGGTTCGCGCTGAACACCGGGAGCGCGCGCAGCTGGTGTACTGTGTCTCGCGCTTTCTCGGTAACTCTCTCCCTGTCAACATGACCCTTCATCGTCATCATCATCATTATTCTCCTCCTCCTCTCACTGAACCCCTCACACGTGCACCGAGTGTGTGCAAAAAAAAATAAAAAATTAAGCGCGCGCAGCTGGTGTACTGTGTCTCGCGCTTTCTCGGTAACTCTCTCCCTGTCAACATGACCCTTCATCGTCATCATCATCATTATTCTCCTCCTCCTCTCACTGAACCCCTCACACGTGCACCGAGTGTGTGCAAAAAAAAAAAAAAATTACACGCAAACTTTCCACGTTTTTACAACTCACTGTGAAATGCACGTGGTTTGATTTTGACGTCATTTGCCAGGCGATTTTTTTTTTATTATTATTATTATTTGTTCTTCACAATCACCTGAGTTTTATTATATGAACTTTGATCGTTGCATGTGATTTACATATGAATCATGGGGTCATTCTTATAAACCTTTTATAAAAAAAACAAATAAATATTTTTCATATTTTCACGTGATTCTTACATCTGATGCATTTCACGTTTTATTTATTTTATTTTTTATTTTTTTAAGGTTTTTAAAATCGTTTTTATTACATGGTATTTTGTTTTATTATTATACAATTTGTAATTAAAAATTTGTTAATTACACATTTATCTATAATTATTACTACTTTATACATGTTATTAAATAGATGCATATTTTAATGACTACTATTATTATTATGATTATTATTTTACATGCTGTTTTTTGTTTTTTTGTTTTTTGCATGTAATTATAATGCTTGATTGATTTTTTTTTTATCACTGTCCTCAAAGACAATTTTTTCACGAGATATTTTACACATGATTCTTTTTTCATGTGATTATTTGTGTGTGTTTACACGTGCAGTTTCATGGTTTATACAAATTACCCACATAATCAAAAAATCATGCAGTCATCTAAAATGATGTTTACACACTTAGGCACAGAATTAGTCTACTGGTGGAGTGGACTTTCTTGGACCACTTCTGGCTTTAGGAACCACTGCACCTCGTGGACACCCCTCAAAATCTGCTGTGAATCTTTTGTGAATGTTCTAGTTGTCTTGCCATTGTCTGGCCCTAGTCAGAGTTTTAAGATGCTATGTAAAGGACTGACTTGAATTGAGTGGATGTTTGCTGTAAACTGGGTATATATATTTCCTGGTGTAAATCTTGTGAACTTTGCACCTCTTCCTCAAAGCCAGACCTTTGCTCTTTAGTTTATGAGTCATGCTACTCAGAAAACAGCTCAGAAAACAATAAATTAAATTTTTACACCTGATTCATTTTTCACATGTGGACTTTGCACCTTCTACTTATCCCTAATGCTGGTGTGAACGCTGCTCGAGTCGATCTGAGGTTTTACACTGGTTTTATTTTGCAATAGAAATGCAGAGGGTATTTTAGGTGAATCTCTTGGTTGTGAAGATTTTGTGTGGTTTGTCGCCATCTGCCGACCAATATCTGAATTCATTTAACCCAATTTATCAAGCAAGTTCTTTACATCTCATCTCTGCACTATTGATGCATTCTCACTACACATACATGTTTCTACACTCATTCTTATTCCATAAGTCCATACCCAGTTTACTCAACAGTATGGGCTTGGAGATTCTGAACAACTAAAATGATTATCAATGGCAAATTTATTCAAATTTTATTTACATTTATTTAAAAACTGGGTTTTCTGGGAGTTCTGGATCGTGAATAGGATGTTTCTACACTTTCATCGGAGTACATCTACTTCAGGCTCATTCAGCTGAATAGATATGATTTGGAAAAGCACACATTTTTCTATATAAGATGTCTAACAACAGCTTTCCTCACAATGTCCATCTTGTAGCTATATCTGACCAAATAGATTTATTTCTTCTCGATCAGCAATTGTGGAATGAAAAAAATAGCGATTAAATCCACACAAATATATCTAAGCTGGTGTGGTTTGCGAGCTCTGACTAGTCACTAATGCACTCTGACTATCTTATCAAAGGACCTGAAAATGGCAACATTGTTAGACGCCTTCTAGAGGGCCTCAGAGTCAGCCAGTTGAAATCCAATCGGTTGAAGCAGTGGTCCCCAACCCCTGGGCTGCGATCCGTGGGTCAATTGGTACCCGGCCGCACAGAAAGAATACATAACTTACATTATTGATGTTTTATTTATTATCTGATTCGGAACGATGTTTTATTTTGGAAAAATTAATACTCTTTACCACATCTATCTATGACTCACTCTCTATGCATGTCTAGATGCCGTCTAGATCACATATGACAACTGAAATCTGATTTTGAAGACTATTTTAAATTATTTAAATATTCATAAATAATATTCATGGATAAAAATATATTTGAAGTAAATGAGAGAAGCTTTCTCACTGCTATTTTCATGATCTTTGTTTTGTTACATTTCTTTACCTCCATCCTTTATAACAAAAAAATTAAGAAACAAACAGCAAATTAAATTTGATCTCAAATTTTATTTCCATCAGTCAATTATCACAATGAAAAAAAATGCATAGGTGAGTTTTCCTTTGTACGCACAAACAACAATCGGGCTCTTACTGTATGTTACTCCTTGTTATGTACGGACACAATCTAAAATAGCTCATGGCACATCACCTTTCGCACAAACAAAAAAAAACAAAAACAAAAAAAACAAAATTTACTGATAGCCCAGTAACAAGACGGTGATGTGACATCACAAAAAGCATAACAATTACTGAGACTGGACAGGAGACAAAACTGTAAACAACTTGGATTTCAATCCTATTTTCTCCTCATTCATTCTAACGGCAGCATTTATGGGAAAATAAAATCTTGGAACACACACAAAAAAAAAAAGTTCATGAAAAAATTCTCAATTAATTTTAAAATGTGTCACAAGGATGCTTCTTAATATGCAAAGGACTCCTTTTTTCCTATAAAAGTTTTCACCCTCACACACAAACACACGTATAAATACCATATGTTTGGCTTATCATATTACTCAATCGGGCAGGAGAGTATTGCTTTAAGCAGACTGTCATACCTTTAACACACAATACAGACTAAAGTATTTGGACACATCTTTGGGATGAATCGGACAGAAACGCTGACCATATCCCAGGCCTCCTCACTTCACCTACACCAGTACCTGACTTGTCCTTATACCATTATGGCTAAATGAGCACAAACCTCCACAAGCACATGCCAAAATCTAGTGAAGTTATAATAACAGCAAATGGGGAAGTCAAAAATCACATACAAATCTTAAGGTCAGGTGTCCAGGAACATTTGTCTGTATACTGCATCGAGTATAAATTCTAAACCCTGGCAAAGAAGAAGCTTCTGTACCTTTCTCAAGAGTACTGCTCAAGAAAAGCAAAGGGAAAAGAAAAGAAAAGAGGAAAAGAAAAGGAATCACTCAAAAACAACAGGTTACAGGAGAACACCATGTCCTGTACATGTGTGTTTTCCTCACTCTAACACACCCACTTCAACGGTCATATGTAGTTAAATAGGTTTAGCAATTTCTTTTTTTTATTAGTCAGTTCATCTGTTCTTCAATCAAACCATCCATCAAGGATTAAACAGACGAAGGAACTTAATATAGAATAGTTTTTCCATTTGATTTGGTTAAAGCCGTGTGTGTGCGTGTGTGAGACCCTTAGTGTCAGCTTGCCGATACCGGGACTTGGACACCCGACGTCCGATCAGAAACCCAGAGCCTTAAGCACAGAGCCTCCACCTCCTGCAAATGATGCTCCAGTAAGCTTCTCCTTCCAAACAGTTCCTGGCAGCAGAACTAAACAAGCACAGGAGAGTCTCGGGAGGGCATTCGTTTCATTCTTGCTCAATGTCTGGCCAATCATTTGTTGGTGATTGAAGGCATTCACATTTTGACATTAGTACATGCTTAATTTGGCCAGCAGTGTTTAGAAAACAGTCACAGGAACCAATAATTCCCTGGGAATACATCAATTAGGTGTGTTAGAGGGAGGGAAAAAAAATGCTAAAATATACACAACAGTGGTTCTTCGTGGTACCAACACTTTTGACATGCATTTATTCATTACATAAGTTTCCACTGGGGCAAAAGTTCACGATGGCGACAAATCACGACTCACCAGTCAGCTTTCGCCAGAATCACAAATCGAGCTCGTTTTAAAAACAATTCACAACTGAGCTTTCATTCTAAAATCTGGAGCAGATTCGTGTCATAGGGACACACAAACTGCATGTGCAAACTTCTCCATGAACAAAATGCTCCTGTGTTAGAAATGAAGCATGCAGGAAGACTGATATGAAGGAGGAGGAAAAACGCTGAGAAGAAAAAAAAATAATAAAATACACTTGGAAAGAAGGAACCTGCACACGTCTTGTCAGTTTTTAAACTAAAGAAGAAAAAAGCAAAATAATAGACGATGAGCTGGAAAAAAAAAGGGTGGACAAAGTAAACCCTGCGCGAAACTCAAATGGCGTCACCTATCTGGATGTTCAACCATATTAGTGCACACTTTCTTTTTCTTGCCCCCACCCAAACAAATTGTCCGTAACATTTACCTCGAACAACGATGAGATTACCGAGCATCTCTATCTGATAGATACAGTATTGAAAAGGTGACGATTTAAAAATCAGTCTCAAGAGAAGTCCAAGTTCACGAAAAGGATTTCTGGACTGATCCTTCATTCAGGGTTTTTATTCTCCGTGTGTTAGGATTTTAAATGCGGGATAAGCGGCTGTTTGTTTAGCCGCTCTACCAGTTGTATCCTGCAGGAGGAGACTTGTCATCTTTGTTGCTCTCCAGGGAGAACGGAGGGATTCGCACATCAAAGTGTGAGCCGTCGGTCCGCTCGATCCGGAATGTCCCCCTGAGTGTTTTAAAAAAGAAAAAGAATTAATTATAAACCTGTGCCTTTGATTCATACCAAAAATCTCTAATTTTTTAGTGTAAAATAAATAGAATAATTGTTTAAAAAAAAAATATCGAAAAGAAATTAATAGTAATATTTGTGAACTCATTTGATAATTTCTACCCTAAAAACGAATGCAGCAGAGGAAAGCATGAAGTGTTCTAAACCTGATAAAACACAGTGGACCAACACCAGCAGATCACATGACCCAAACCACCACTGACTGTGCAAACTGTACACTGGACCTTAAGACATACTTTCCTTTCATCTGAAAAGACGACTTTGTCCAGTCTTTTTTTTGTCCTTTGGCCAGGTAAGACACCTGACGTTGTCTCTGGTTCAGAAGAAGTGGCTTGACACAAGGAATGAGTCAGTTGTAGCCCATGAATCGTCTGTGCGTGATGGATCTTGAAGCACTGACTCCAGCTGCAGTCTAATCTGTGAATCCCCCCCCAAATTCTTGAATAGGCTTTGTGGATACAAAACTCTGTGAACAGCAGCTTCTTAAGTGATGACCTTTTGTGTCTTAACCTCCATGTGCAGGGTGTCTGTGATCGTCTTCTGGACAAGTGTCAACTCAGCAGTCTTCCCCATGATTGTGTAGCCAGAACCAGACAGACCCATTCAAAGGCTCAGGAAACCATTGCCGGTTTTTGCATTTAAGAAGCTGATTAGATTGCGACACCACGAGTGTCCAATATTAAACCTTTTTACAATTTCCACATTTTCTGAGAAACTGAAATTTCGGGTTTTTATTTAATTGTTTTTTTTTTTTTTTGACTTCCTGTGACAAATGGAACCATGAATTCTGCTGTTTACAAAAAAATTCTAAAGGAGAAGGTCCGGCTATCTGTTCGTGACCTCAAGTTGAAGCGAACTTGGGTTCAGCAGCAGGACAATGATCCAAAACACACCAGCAAGTCCACCTCTGAATGACTGAAGAAAAACAAAATGTAGACTTTGGAGTGGCCTAGTCAAATTCCTGACCTGAATCCTACTGAGATGCTGTGGCATGACCTTAAAAAGGCGTTTCATGCTCAAACTCTCCATTGTGGTTAAATTACAACAATTCTGCACAGATGAGTGGACCAAAGTTTCTCCACAGGGCTGTAACAGACTCATTGCAAGTTTTCGCAAACGATTGATTGCAGTTGTTGCTGCTAAGAGCGGCCCAACCAGTTATGGGGTTTAGGGGCAAACACTAACACAGAGCCATGTAGTTTTGGATTTTGTTTTCCCCATCAATAATAAAAACCTTAATTTTAAAACTGCATGTTGTGTTCACTTGTGTTATCTTTTACTGATATTTAAATTAGTTTGATGATCTGAAACATTAAATAAAGCACTTTCACACCACTGTAGTTTAAAATTTAATTCCTAACGTTTAACATTCCCACAAATTTTAAAATAATCCGCAACTAATCCGCGTTTGTTAATTCATGAGGGATTCTCACGCAGGCACAGAGAAAACCAGTGGGGTAATAAGTGACTGCTAAATGAGGCCATGTGTTCTTAAAAATATCTATAAATCAAGTGATCTGATTTGTTGAAGTTCATGATCATTTTGCGTTGACACACAAATATCCAGTAATTACATACAGTAGTGATGTAGAAGCACGGTGTACAGAGAGGCAAAAAACAATCTCAGCTAAAGAGTTTCTTTTTTTGTTAACCAGAATTTAGGCAACAATATCCGATGTGCCACCATAATAATTACTATCTGCTACCACCATCAACCTGGAGAATACAGATTTTATTTTTAGTTACAGATGCATAATAAAATCACTTTTCCCCCTGAGTATGTTCGATGATTCATAGGGTCATTAATGAAATCATAGTTCACTCAATCATGGAAATGATTAAATCAGTTTCCTCAACAAATACAACTTTCAACAAGTTTCACAGCAGGACACTGAATACATGAATAAATTATCCTAGACATAAGAAAATCAGAAGACAAAGAAAAAGTAATTCATATATTAGACTTGCAAAAACTTGCTAGTTTTATAATAGACTTGCATTTTGCTTTGCTTAGTTAATACTGAGAAAAAACACAAACCCCTATTAAAAAGGTTTGAAAGCTTTCTAAGTGCTGTTGTGGGTCGTTTCTGGACTTTAGAGTTTAGCAATTAGCCTATAAAAGCTCATTAGAACACATGCATCGGCTGCAAAGTGCAGGCAGGTTGTTAAGTCAAATCCGGGGAAAAGATGTGGGGAGGGACAAACAGGGAGAGGGAGAGAGAGAGAGCGAGAGAGGGAGGGAGGATGCGCTGGTGATTGAAATTCAAAGTGCAGTCTGGGGTTTGAGAACTTTACTGCTCCTAATGGGGTGCCTTTAGTGCGAAATGCTTTTGTAGTCATAAGTAACGTTCTGGAACATAAG
Organism: Silurus asotus; assembly: GCA_024362625.1. NCBI lineage: Eukaryota > Metazoa > Chordata > Actinopteri > Siluriformes > Siluridae > Silurus > Silurus asotus. The sequence goes on along the minus strand of MU554589.1, from coordinate 6,544,833 downwards.
CTGAGATCTAATAAATCCATAAAGTAGATTACAAGCTGATCACAGGTCCAACTCTGAGACATTAATACATTTGCTTATAGAAAATTTCCAATTCCAAAAGCAACATGCTGAATAAACAAGAGAACTTGCTTATGGTTGTTTTCAAAACTTTATCCTTCCTATTTTGCTTGGTTCAACCTCAACTGCACAAATAGAACAATAGAGAATATAAATGCCTTTAGTCTAGTATTCACTCTATAAAAGGACAAAAGTATTGGGACACCTGATTTTCCCCAGCCATATGTGGTGCTTCCCTAAACTGGCACATAATTGTATAGGACGTTTTGTGGATGCGATAGCCATCTTTTTTTCCTAAACTTGAAAAAAGGAAACCCAAACCGGTGATTTGGAACACTGACTGCACCCCAGGCCTCCTCGCCATGCACCAATACCTGACTTCACCAACACCCTTGTTGCTGTATAAGAGTCTCCACAATGTAATAACAGAAAATAGGACTAAATGTAGAATTAGGCATTTAAAAAAAAAAATAATAATATAAAAATCTGAAGGTCAGGTATCCACAAACTTTTGTCCATATAGGTAAATTGTTCCTGTTAAAAGCTTGTCTTGTCCTTAAATCCAAATTACAGTATTTTATAATATACAAATTATTTTGATTATTATTATATTAGTTGCTGCATGGATTAATGCACATGGAGAAAAATAGGGCTAAAACAGCTAATTAATAGTTCAGGGACACGTTGTTGAAGATGTAAGACAGGAAGACAGGCTGGGCTTGGCAGGGGTTTGGACGAGCACAGCAGGGCAAGGCTCTGAGCTCTTAAGCCAGTGAGGTGAAGGGGCCGGGCAGGAAGCTGTTGGGGATATCATCCTTCTTGCTTTCGAGAGAGAAGGGAGGGATGCGCACATCGAAGAATGTGGCGTTGGGCCTCTCAAACCGGTAGGAGCCCCTAGATGGTGCACAGACACAAGAGGAGGCACCGTCAGAGACACAACGTCTCAGGCCCCCAGTGGTTCGGCTCAATTATAAACATGATCAGCAGATGCGCATTCACTAGCAAACAAGGATCAGATAGAAACCTCCAAATACAACTGAAATGCGAATTTTACAAATATAGGAGCACATCTATTCAAGAGAGATATACACCCTATAACTGTTTATTCAATGCCTGCCACATACACACCATAAAAATAATAAAAGATTCAGAAAAAGCAGGAATATTTACACCGATTCTTCCATAAACTTTCACAGCATTCCAAGTGTTATTAGTGTGTGTGAAAATGATAGCGATATAAACACCTCCAGTTTCCACTTAATCTTGCTGATTTATTGGCACCAATAGTTGACTGCTAGAACTATCAGCTATTAGCAAAAATCCATATCCATAGTTTTTCCTGGGTTGCGTTTTTACTCTGGTCCGCTGTCATTATACAGTACGAGAGCGGCCTCTAGAGGTGAATCACTGACTCCACATGCTATTTGTTGTGTCATTTATTTTGTATGTAACTTACTTCTTGTTTGTTTAAATGCATCTTATTTTTGGTCAGTATAAAAAAAAAAACCCTCTGCAGGTCCTTAAACAGTAATAGTAAAAGTAGTGCCCTCAAAAAAACAAGAAAAACAAAAATCGGCCAACATTAATCCCCATACACGCTCCACAAGCTTTACAGAATGAAGTGAATGTGATGCTTATGACGGTGAATAAGAAAGAATTGGAATCTGCTATTTAAAGTGTTCTATAAATAGCAGCTTCTATGCCTTCGAACGCATTGCGCCGAGCTGCATACATGCACGTGTTACTGAGCATGGTCCATGTATTGTGAGCTTCAGAGCCCACCAGGTACTCCACCATCAAATATTCCACTAATGGGACATTTCATGGGCTCAATCACTAAAAGCAAAAAGTGCACCCTATACACACACGTATCCTAAGCCAAAAAGTTACTACTTTCAAGTGCAAACATACTCAGGAACTCATCTCTTATTTGTTCCCACAAATACATCATATTTTAAAAAGCTATGAGCCTTTTGCTGAATATGAAGAACAGATAATTACTTCTTATGTAGGTAATATATGATAATATTGTAATCACCACATTTGAGGACTTAACATTCAAATGAATGCATCACTCACCACATGTGTCCGCTGGGGGCTTGTAATGAGACGTGACTGCTGTACTGGAACGCTGGCTGCTCTTTGGACAATACAGGCTCCTATCACACACACACACACACACAGATTAAATTAAGATCTTGATTAGGTGTACTTTGACTACAACATGCATTTATAACAGTTTATAACAACGCAGTGTTTCAATTAAGGCCATTTGTGGTTCTAAACAATAAAACGGACCTGTAATGGCAGGTCTACAAAAACTCATCCAACTAAAAAAGGAACATCTGTAGCAGCAGAAAATGGGGGTAAACTCCTCTGAGCGCATGTTATATAATCACGTCAGTGTAGCAGAGAAAGTTACTGGGTAAAAGGTGAAGAAATGCTATGTCCAATCTGGGCTTATGCAAGAGCCAACCACTGCAATAAATACATTGCACTATTTCCTGATTATATAACCGACAATCAGCCAATAAGAAAGAGTTGGTGCAAACATAAGCTTTCCAAAACCTATTTTTCACTACATAGCAGGTTACATCAGCCTTCCTGTGAACCAGAACATGTTCAATTTCAAATCCTAAAGCAACAGATCTACACAGGCTGTGAGCGTTTCAAAACAAACCGCAAGTCTGATCCTGCACAAGTGCTAAAACTATTTTTATTGGAGAAATTGCAGACACCGTTCCATATCATTTGACTGCCAGACACCAAAATGTGGTCTTGGCCAAATCCCATTACAATCCAGCTCACATGACAAATGACTGGTAACACATTTTTGACATCCCTCCCATCCAGAACATGGACCACTTTGCACTAAATTCTTTTTTCTTTTCAGACACTCACCCGGCCCACCACTCCTCTGCCTCTGACTGTCTCCAGCGTTCCTGAAAGGCTGAAGATCCTCCAGTGTCGTTCTCTCAGCTGCACCACCTCATTACCCATGTTCTCGAGACGGATGCAGTAGCGCCACTGGTTCAATGAAACACACACATTCACATCAAGACAAATGCAAACATAAGCACAAAGTTCTTTAAATGTTATTAATTTGGTATAAACTGGGATAATCTTGGCTTTGACTTACCCAGTACACATGGGAATTCTGTGCTTCCTGTTAAATAATAAAAAAAATTATTCGCAAAAGCAAGAAAATTAGAAACAATGATCTCACTAAAGAATGTACTACGACGGAGCTCATTTTTTTAATAAAGAGGTCGACGATAGGGACCGACATCGGACAACGTTTTTTTCTGCTTCAGGTCCACCGTTATTACGATAGGGGCCTCTCGAGCTGAATAACCGACACCATGCGATGTTTGCTTTAACACGAGACTGTGCACTGCACATAAAATGCACGGTGAGTGCTATATTATATTTATTATTCATAATTTATTAATTAAATAATTACATTTGTTAATTTATATACAGGTAGTCCCCGAATTAATTGTTAGAGTTAGGATTTTTTTTTATCTTCCGATGTCGAAAGCAATACGGAAATTTATTTTTTTTTTTACAATATTGCCATTTTCATATAATACATTGGGACGCTGCCAGGATGTGTCGATCTCCCGGGGTGCGAGATGCCTTACTCTTGTCAGCGGTCGACAGAGTTTTTTTTAGCTCTTCTCTTGTATCACCCGGACACTGCAACAGAGCATGTCCAGCTCCGTCCTGTACTCACGAACAAGCGATCGTGCACGTGCCTATTGCCACATACATATATACTGTAAAGTTTAAACATTACGGAAGGGCAAATTGCTCTATTTTGCTAACTAACCTATAACAATCACCATTATTTAAGACTTCAGGGCCATTGAATGATTCATCAATTACCCACTAAAATTCACTAACTAAAAGTAAAAAGAATTCACAGTAACGAGTCAGTCCAGGTCTTCAACATTATAATGTTCTCAATGGTTTAACAATGGAAACGACAGCAAAACTACATTTATACATTATATTTGAAGAGCCTTACCCTCATGCCCATGTAAAAGGGGATGACAGTCACTCTGATATTCTCTGTAGTTTCCCTGTGGACATCGGACAACTCCAGCCATGGATGGTTCTTCTCTTGCCATGCACGCAGTGTGTCTCTCGCTATAAATGAAGGCACTGGTGGAACACAAAGTTATGCGGCATGAGAAAGAGCCTACTCAGCAAAAAAATAAATAAAATAATTATTTTTAAATGCTATAGATGATAGATGAGCAATATAATAGAATATATTAGAAAATATCTGGGTGGAGTCAATGCAGCAGATCTCGCTATTCATTTAGTTAATTATTATTTGTATAGCACTTTTAACAATGGACATTGTTTTAAAGCAGCTTTACACACAAATTCAAAAGAAAGAATCAATAAGATTGTTCTTTATAAGTGTAGGTTTGTCCCTAATGAGCGAGCCGGTGGCGACTGTGGCGAGGGAGTAAACTCCCTGAGATGGCAATTGGAAAAAACCTGGGGAGGAACCAGACTTAAGAGGGAACCCATCCTCATCTGGGGATCTCTCACTAGATATCACTATATCTAGTTATATCTGGATATTGTAATATCTTCTTGCTAATATAGTGAATAAGCATAATTTAATTTTAAAAAGCTGTCAGGGTCAAAAATTTATTTTTCAATGGACATATTTTCAACTATAGTAAGATATTGAAGTTGAATACCTTTAGATGGGTTGAACATGAGAAACCTCTCAAACAGCTCATGCTGAATCGGCACCTGGTCTGTAGAATTATATGGCAAAATATCCTCATGGCTCACGTAATCCAGACCTAGAAACACAGATTACACACTGAGATTCACAGGCTAACAGGTTTAGGTTTATGCAGCACTGCTAAATTGTCCAATTTGATTCATCAGAAGGTGTTGGATTTCTTTTTTCCAGAAGCTCTGACAGGACTGGCTGTAACTCAAAACACTCACATTGCAACATATTACTGTTAAATGTCACCCACATGAATCTCGTATGGCGGATTCTTACGTGCTTCAGCGGCATGTATATGGGTTTTTTTCTCTCTCTCTTGCCTTTCACTGCATTGTTTTCAACAAAAACAAACAAACAAAAAAACATCTGATTCTTACAGTCAGGGGTCTACAGACTTTTGTCCTTAGAGTGTGTATAATTATCCATCATCCTGAATCATTCTGTGCGGTGACATTTTCCTTCAGAACAGTTTCTAGGCAGTGTTACTAAAGTGATATGCTTTACATTAAACATTAAATGTCAACAGATGTCAAGGAAAATAAACTGAAAACAAACTTCAGGATGGTAACAGTTACTTTGCTCTTCTTTCACTTCTTTAATTATATATTATTTAACAAAGGGAACATTTCTTCATTAAGCAGCACAAGGAATGTTCATTTGCTCACCTGGGATAGCATACAGAGCTCTGCTGTCATCATGATTGGCTAAAAATGTTACTGCTTCTGTCTGTGATCTCTGCGACTGCCAAACAAACGCATTTGATTAAAATTACCGTCAACAGAACTACATTATTTTTTTTAATGCAGTCTTCATTTGCAGAAAGTGTAAATAAAACCATTAATGCGTGATTAAAATGCAAAGGATAAGTGTATAGTGCCTGCACTTACTATGTGTGGACAGTCTCTGGTGTCAATAAGGACTTGATAATATGTGTGTGTTTTTCCCTTCACCTCCTTTGACCCATGTGCTCCGGGAGTCTCTGGTTTACTGTAATAAAACAACACAATCTCTTAGTGACAATACACAAGATACAATTCGGGCTGTTTTGAGCTTCACGTCATTACTCTAGGGGAAATACACAATGTTCCTGTAGCCAGGCTGCTGGTTTCAGGTCTTGTCAGAGACAAAAATAGAAACAAAAACAACAACACAGTAATTCATAGCACCATGTGACAGTTTACTCAACTGAATAATGACACTAATCTCTTTTATATTGCTTAATGATATATAAGCTTACTGATAGCCCACCAATGCACCAGCATTTTTCCTGTTACGGATAGTGTTTGAATTTTAAAAACCTTATAAACCTTCTGAAAGGTCTGTTTTGAGTACCAGGTGTGTGGAATCTTCCAGATCTTTCGTACAGTGAGGCTTTTCAATTAAAATACAGGTCATGATCCTGATGTTGGAAGAAAGGTTTTTAAAGATGAATGGACTATTTAAGCATCTTCCTTGCCAATGTCATGATTTTTATGGAAACATGGCTCAACGACAACATTCCCAGCAGCAACATTGAGCTCGGGGGTCGCAGTGTATTGCGGGAGAACAGGACGGCAGTAGACCATGGTAAGCGCGGAGGTAGAGGTCTGCGCATTTATGTTAACAAATCACGGACTCTACTGTTACTGGAAGTTACTGCTCTGTTCATTTAGAATATTTGATGATTAAGTGCAGACCCTTTTTTTTACCGAGAGAATTCTCAGCCATTGTTGTGACTGCGGTGTACATTCCTCCGGACGCTAATGCTAAACTAGCTATGGAGGAACTGCAGGCAGCTATCGGCAAACAACAGTCTGCATTTCCCGAAGAAGCCATTATCATTGCTGGAGATTTCAACCACTCCAACCGGAGATCTGTTTTACCAAAATTTCACCATAATGTCTCCTGCTTTACCAGAGGAGACAAAACACTGGACCAGGTATACACAAACATACCTGGGCCATACACGGCCATTCCCCTCTCCCATTTGGGTCAGTTATATCACCTCTCTTTGTTCATGCTACCCAAATACACAGCACTGATCAAACAGGTGAAACCAGCTGTGAGGACAGTAAAGGTATGGCCAGAGGGTGCCATTTCTTCTCTACAGCAACAGTTTCAGAAAACTGACTGGAACATGTTTGCATCACAGGCCACACTGGACTCTCACACAGACATGGACATTTACACATCATCTGTTTTGGGCCATATCAACACGTGCATTGACAATGTCACTACCGTCAAACACGTAAAATGCTTTCCTAATCAGAAGCCGTGGATGAACTCTGAAGTTAGTCTCAGAGATGCTGCTTTTAAATCTGGCAGCGCAGAGGACTACAACAGAGCCAGGGCCAACCTGAAAAGAGGCTTCAGGAGAGCCAAGCTCACATTTAAACTTAACATAGAAGAGCACTTCCACAACTCTGACCCCAGACCATCACAGACTACAAACCTACAGCTTGAACTCAACCAAACAGCAGTGCCTTCCAACCGGACAAACTTGATCACCTTTTTGCTCGAGGACATTTCCCCTCAACCACGGACTCTCCTACTGCTTACAGCCCACTTTCACTTTCAACAACGGACATCCATTCAGCGTTTAGCAGAGTGGATGCATGCAAGGCAGCTGGCCCGGACGGCATACCAGGACATGTTCTCAGAGCATGCGCTGGACAACTGGCACAGGTTTTCACTGAAATTTTCAACCTGTCACTAGCCCAAGCTACGGTTCCTACATGCCTGAAGACCACAACCATCATACCAGTGCCTAAGCACTCAGCTGTCGAATGCCTTTTGCCCAGTTGCACTCACCCCTATCGCTATGAAGTGCTTTGAGAAACTGGTCCTGAATCACCTCACTGTGGGCCTACCATCTACACTGGACCCACGAAAGTTTGCCTATCGCCCGAACAGGTCAACAGAGGATGCAGTTTCCACGGCTCTTCATTCAGCCTTCACCCATCTGGATTAAAGCAACAACTACATCAGAATGTTGTTCACTGACCTGATCACTAAGCTCAGTGACCTGGGTATCTGCACCTCCACTTGCAGATGGATTCTGGACTTTTCTCACCAACAGACCTCAATCTGTTAGATTGGGCCACCAGATATCCTCAACCACCATTCTAAACATTGGCATCCCACAGGGCAGTGTTCTGATCCCAGTACTCTACTCTACTTCCTGTTCACCCACGACTGTGCTCCTCTGCATAACTCAAACATCTTCATTAAGTATGCAGATGACACCACCATTGCCGGCCAGATCAGTAATAACGACAAAACGGCCTACAGGGAAGAGATCCCAAGCCTGACAGCATGGTGTGCCACCAACAACCTGACCCTCAACGCCTCGAAGACTAAAGAGCTCATTGTGGACTTTCGGAAATCCAACAGCAGGAGACATTTCACAGTCAACATCAATGGCACTGAGGTAGAGCGAGTCTCCAACTTTAAGTTCCTGGGAGTTTACATTTCTGAGGAACTGTCCTGGCACCAGAACACTTCAGCTCTGGTTAAGAAAGCACAACAATGTCTGCCATTCCGTATAGAGCCTCAAGAAAGTTCATCTGCATATACATACACGATGCAAACTTGGAACGCAGACAGACAAGTGTGTTTGGATGCTTTTAGAGAGTATGCATGAATAAAGATGAACAATGAGACTAATGGGGAAGCTGTTCTGCAAATGCACACATTGTAGAATGAAGTACATTTGCGCTTCATGCTTTTTCGAATATCACCAAAAAAAGAGACAAAGTATTTGCAAGACAGTAAAAATAAAAAAACAATCTTCCAATTTAAAAAGTTAGCATTTCCCTCCTTAGTGTATTATAAAATCAAAGAAACATGCTGAATGTTTTGGTTACGCCACACATACACAAGAAACGCAGGAAAGGGTGTGGGACATTTTGCTCAAAAGCAATTGGGAATGATGCTCACCTGTCCGATGCTGGAGGCGTGACGTCGCGGTCATAAAGTCGAGCATGCCAGGGGAACAGGACGATGCCTCTGTAGCCAAACACACTGTGTAGGAACAACTAAAGCACATACATACGACATTGATCAGAAACAAAGCTGCAACTGCAATAAATTGGTTGAAAATCAATCTATCAAATTTTTGGAGTTTATGATTGGATTGTTCACTTTATTTTACAATATTTCTGTCTAGCATTCAAAATAACTAATAATACTAAAAAAACTAGGCTTAATCAAATAACCAGTTACTAAGTATGAGATAATATTATTGATCGACAATTATAATATTGGCAAAAATTTGCCAACCACTTTTTTTTCAGGAAAAACAGCTAATCTAAGATTTCTGTATCCTTTATGACCTTTTAACAACTAAATTATAAGTAATCCCATGACTGCATTTTGACCAATGATCCCTTGACTGTTCAGTTTGTTGAGTTCAGAATAAGAATAAAGGCCAAACTGCACTGGTTCACAGGTGCTACACTTGTTTTGCTTTGACCATATATGAGCAAACTAAATCGCTTCTTATGTGGATTTGACTCCCAAACTTTGTGGCAGACTCTTTCACCACCTGGACTCTGGGAAATTCATTGTTTATGAGACATGAATCGAGAGCAGGATAGTAAAATAAGACATTGACACACTAAATATTAAAGTGTTTTTACATGCTTACAATTGATCCAAATGTTAGTTTCATGTGTTTCAAATGATGCGACTAGAGCCAAAAATTGTCTGGATATCTAAACAAAATCAAACGTGTACGTGTTTGTGCACAAGTCATCTCTTACCTGCCCTGTTTCATATTTGCCATGCTGCTTTGGTGCTTCAAATACACCCACCGTCTCGAGCACCTTCCCTTCGGCCCTTCTGGCCAAAATTAAAAAGAAGACAGAAAAAAAAGAAAAGATGTGTTAGCAAATGTCAGTGATCCACTCTACAAGCAGGTGCGATCCTTAGAGGTCGGTTCACACATGCACAAAAATATGGGACGTAAATACGGGAAATAACACCACACACACAAACTTACAATCAATAACCGTACGGTCATGAGGAAACACACTAAATGGTATAACAATATTCTGAAACATATCAACACACTTCAACAGTAATATCCTTATATTTCTTGGCCCGACAAGTCTTTTCTGCTTGTTGTTCTTCCAAAATAATGGTCTCTTTGCTGCAATTCGACCATGAAGGTTTGACTCACGCACTTTCCACTGAACAATGGATGTTGAAATATATCTACCACTTGAGCTCTGAGAAGCATTTATATAAATTGCAGGCAACAAGTCTTTTCTGCTTGTTGTTCTTCCAAAATAATGGTCTCTTTGCTGCAATTCGACCATGAAGGTTTGACTCACGCACTTTCCACTGAACAATGGATGTTGAAATATATCTACCACTTGAGCTCTGAGAAGCATTTATGTAAATTGCAGGCCTCTGGGGTTTGTTTCTGTAATAAACTTTTCCTCTGCAGCAGAGGTAGCTCTTGTTATTGCCCCATGAGAGCCTGTTTCATTACAGAATTTGATCCATTCGAAGACTGCACATGGGGACACAGTAGTTGTACTGGCACTAATAGAGCTGTTGACTCTGTACCTACTCTTTCCTCTACACAAGACAACTGCTGGTACATTAAGAAAGCAAAAAATGTCACAAATGAAATTTTGGCAATTATGGAAGAATGCCATCAAAGCTAAGAGTAGCTACATTGAGTAAAATGTAAAGTGCACGTCTAACTGAACAACTAGCTGACCTTAGCACGATTACACAAGCACGCACTCGTTGCTAAGCATGTCAGCAGTGTTAGCTAGCATAGCCCCATGTTTAATAATACTGTACACTATTTCATCAACTTGCTTAAATTAGAAAAAAAAGCTCTTAATGGTTTACAATTGCCATTGCAATAAAAAGTAATTTAGCATGCTGTGTATTTTACTAGCTAGCCATTTAGCCGCCTGTGCAATACTCCATACTCCCGTCCTATATAGTATGCCCAAGCAGTATGCTTCTAGCTGCACTGTTTTACATGCTACATACTTAATAGTATGGTAGGTGGCTCACTCGGCTAATGCTGACTAGCAAGCTAAACTAAAGACGGAGCAACTTCATACCTGGACGACATGAACCGTTTTTGTTGCACATTCAGGAGCCCACATGTGGAGCATTGCAAGCGTCGTCGGTTCACTTCGTGTCTGCTGTGGAGCTCCACACCGAGTAGCCGCAGTGTCTGTTTCCTACTAAAGCTGGTAATAGTAGACAGAATCCCCCAGCTCCGTAACACACACGCCGCCATCTTTGTTTAGGATAGCGAGGTAAAATCGCAGGCTGCTCATTTAAAGACACGAGTCGAGTCGAAGTCTGATCTGAGATCAGCGCCAGCTGGCGGAATTGAGGGTAATGCTGCTGTAAGAGAAAAGTGATAAACTGATCTGAGGTCAGCACAAGATCGTATTTAATTACTGCCCCTATTTAAACATTTGGAGTGTAAACGATTCCGCTTCAGGCTGATCTGAGATCAGTAACAGATTGCGATTTGGCGGTAATGATGTTGAAAGGCACTGTTATAAACTGATCTCAGGTCAGACTAAAACGGCTTGTATATTGCAGTTATTTAAACCGGTCAACGTGTATGTATCTAATGCCGCCTCAGACTGATCTGGGATCAGTAACAGACGGTAAGGTGGCTGTAATTATATTAAAAGGCCCAGTGATAAACTGATCTCAGGTCAGCCCAAAGTGGCGTGCAGATATTATTGGTATTTAAACCGGTATCGCAAACCGCTTCAGGCTGATTTGAGATCAGTAACAGATGGTGATTTAGAGGCAATTACTTTTTTATACAACCTGATAAACTGATCTCAGGTCAGACAAAGCAACATGTGTTTGTAGTGCGTCAACTTAATTGGAATACAATTCTTATCCTTTAACTAATTTAATCACAAATACATGTATATCCCTGCTATATGAGCTCGTGAATTTTACTTTAATATCTGTTCTAGACCCAGTTGTTTAACATAATGTATTTTATTAAATAAAATTGCATTATAATTTTTTTTACAAAAAATAATTACACCAAATGATATCTGTTAACCATACAATAATAAATATAAATATACATGTTGAGACATGATGGATCATGTATTATTATATACAGTACAGACCAAAAGTTTGGACACACCTTCGAATTTCAAAGAGTTTTCTTTATTTTCATGACTATGAAAATTGTAGATTCACACTGAAGGCATCATAATTATATATGGAATTATATACATAACAAAAAAGTGTGAAACAACTGAAAAATGTCATATTCTAGGTTCTTCAAATTAGCCACCTTTTGCTTTAATTACTGCTTTGCACACTCTTGGCATTCTCTTGATGAGCTTCAAGAGGTAGTCACCTGAAATGGTCTTCCAACAGTCTTGAAGGAGTTCCCCGAGAGATGCTTGGCACTTGTTGGCCCTTTTGCCTTCACTCTGCGGTCCAGCTCACCCCTAAACCATCTCGATTGGGTTCAGGTCCGGTGACTGTGGAGGCCAGGTCATCTGGCGCAGCACCCCATCACTCTCCTTCTTGGTCAAATAGCCCTTGATGCCTTCAGTGTGACTCTACAATTTTCATAGTCATGAAAATAAAGAAAACTCTTTGAATGAAAAGG
>MU554589.1:6481053-6527265 GCA_024362625.1 Silurus asotus | reverse complement strand
ATTAATATATATTATAGCATATATATAAATGCCACTCCTTGGCTTTCTGTTATATTAAAATATTAAAATCTATAGAAGTAACAATAATACTTTAATAATTGGATTAAACTTTGGGAACCATTGTTGATCAGGCTATAAGTATTATTTTCCTGTCCAGCTTGCAGCATACGAAGCACATATCCCCCAGATATAGCCAAGATTAAAGGATGTAGCCGTTGCATCTGGAACACACATACCGACAAACTCACAAAGGTATGTCAGAGTAAAACTGTAGAAATTACACCCGGATTATGGGATTTAATTTTATTTGAGGATTATTTCGCTGTAGGGATTATTATGATACACATTGATCAGTGTCCAGTGGATCGGGCAACCTGTGAGGTCTGTGGTCATATTCCTTCTGTAATAACCACAACTTTAATAAACCATTCAGAGCCTTAAATCCACATGTAGCCAAATCTTCTGATAAGATGACAGACATAGAAATTGTTAAATAAAAACAACAAGATATTTTTGATATTGTTTGTTTGAAGACGAGAACAAAGAGAAGTTAGACAAAAACACCACTTTATTAGACAAAAACAATAATACTTGGCATACAAACAATTGAAAACAAACAAACATATAAATAAATATAGAACTGTCTTCGACAAAAGAGGCAATATAAAAAAAAAATCCTTAATCAAAAAAGAGAATAACAGCATTATATAATACACATGACAAATTAAAACACAAACTTTTTGGTGGTTAATTTGTTTGAATTCAAAGAGAGTATTATTTATGCTTTATAGAAAAGTTGGATGAAGTGAAATAACTATGTTGTAAACTTTAATAGTAATAAAATTCATATAAAAAATGATATAACACTGTGCAGAGATGCAGGCAAGAGTTAACTGTGTAGGAATCTGTTGTTGTTGTTTTTTTTCATTGTTTATTCGTTAGTAGTTTTAAATAATTGATGTCATTCTTGATGTTTAGTGTTTTATTTAAACAATGTATTTTAATAAATAAAAAATATATATTTTAAGATCCAAAATATATGTCTAGGCATCAATATTTTGAATCATGCAAAATACTATTAAAGACATAAAGGTGTTTAGAGAGTTAGAAATAAATGACAAAATAACATTAAATTTTATTACTTTAAAAAAATGACTTCTCCCATTAGGGGTCGCCACAGCGGATCATCCGTCTCCAAACCCCTCTGTCCTCTACATCTGCCACTTTCAACCCAACTACCTGCATGTCTTCCGTCACTATCCATGAACCTCCTCCTTGGTCTTCCTCCCGTCCTCCTTCCTGGTGTCTCCATCCTCAGCATTCTCCTACCGATAAACCCTCTGTCCCTCCTCTGCACATGTCCAAATCATCTCGATCTCACCTCCCTTACCTTGTTTCCAAAATGTCCTACATGTACTGTCCCTCTAATAAACTCATTTCTAATCCTGTCTATCGTCGTTACTCCCAACGAAAACCTCAACTTCTTCAGCTCTGCTACCTCCAGCTCCACCTCCTGTCTTTTACTCGATACCACTGTCTCTAAAACATACAACATCACAGGTCTCACCACAGTCCTATAAAGTTTCCTGTAATATATGAAACATAATATATAAAAAAATAATATATAAAAAAAAACAGTTTTTATAGTGTTTCATAGTTTTTGCCACTTGTGCAATGTGAAAAATGAAACATTTTTCTTTTGTGTCTATTGTGTTCTCCATGTGTGTTACCAAACAATTTTTTTCTCCTTTGTGGTGTTGTGTATTGTCTACTATCTATTATGTTGTCTATTTTGTACCTGTCTTTCCTAAACTGTTATATGTTCATTTTGCTGCCTGGCTGAATGACAATAAAGTTCACTTTGACTTGACTTTGAACAAGCAGATGTTTATTGTGGTGTTCATTTCTAAATATTAATTTATACTGTATGGTGGATGTCCATGTCAAGGTTTGAAAAAAAAAAGAGTCTCTAGTATCAGTGCTTTAAACAGAATTAAATCTGTAACTTTTTGAATTACTTTTACACTTTTTTGGAATCTTTTGGGCAGACGTTTTTTTATCACTAATAAATACATAAGTGAGCTTATAACTTGTTTTGTGGACATTCTAAATTTGACTATTAATGAATAAAGTGTGCAAAAAGTAGGCTCATGTAAGAAAAGAGCATGTGGTCAATGATTATGGTTCCTATAAAAGCAGTTATTTATATGTTTTTATTCGTATACACATTTATATAAATACATATTATGTTTTTGTACTTTACATAAATTATGTTGTTATTATTAGGATGTTTATTTAAATATCATTTTTCTTAAATTCAACTTGACATGCCATCCAAGCAGATGTTCAGCCACTTTCTGTTTTCCAATAAATAATTCACTTTGTTCATTAAACCCAAAAATACAGAAAAAAAATCTGTTGTTGAGACTCACTTCTACCTAATAGTGTTAATTTTAGAAATTTGACACTTTCGACTTCCATGCAATAAAAACAAGACAGATCACACACTGGATACACAGTTTATTCTGTTGTTTCTAAAGCTCAAAAATCACATTTGTATGTACAATATCATAAATATTAAATCAAATATTTAATTACAAAACAATTAGACAAGAGGATGAGTGATGAGTCTGTGTGAACGTTATAACATGTAATCACAAATAGAAATACTTGTCAAAATTGTTCATCATTTTCCATTTCTAAAACATTCTGCAGGTGTAGTCAGAATTCAGCCAGGTTGGTGACCACAGACGAACTGTAGATCAGGTCAGAGATGTCTCCTAAGGATGTCTGAGGGTATTGCATAATGGGTGCTCCCTGTCTGTGCATGCTTCCCTGCCAGCAGTTTTGTGCAGCATGTGAAGGAACAACCTGGTCCATTGGAAATGACTGATACCCACCTTGATTAATGTTACACTGAGGATTCCCTGAAAAGTCTCCAGATGAGGTGGGATGAGTGCTAGGCTGTGCACACTCACTCCACTGATTCTGAGGTAAGGAATGGACTGGCCTGGCCATCTGATCTGTTGGGACAGAGTGACTTCCAGATGGTTTTGAAGGCTGTCTTTGCCAGGGAAATGCTCCCGGGAGGTCAGGAGATATGGTTGGAGCTGGTGTGGGTGTGGGCTGTGGCAGATTCTGAGACCAGGGGCACAATGCTTGCCGCACCCAGTTCAGGTCAGACATCTGCTGCTGGTCGTTTGGGTTAGATGGTTGGTAAACTTCAGCAGGAGATACTGTGAGAGTGGGACCGGGATGAGGGAAAGCGATTTCCGAGTTATACGTGGCGGGATTTTTCTTCATGGGCCTGGTGAGTCTTCCACTCTTGATGCTCCGAGCACGTCTGTTCTGAAACCACACCTTGGAAAGACAAATAAAAGTCAAAATCCTTGAACAAAACAATTATAAAAAAAATAAAAAAACAATAACATGGAAACTCAAGTAGCAACACAAAATTATGTAATGAATATAAATTTTAAATGCCTAATATTAGCAAGGAAATCTTTAATATAGTGAGCATTTAAGCAGAAATAAACATAGACTGTACAAATATATGTAACAATCAATTAGGAATAATTATTAAATAATACTGGCATAAAATAATCAAACATTTTAGGTGTGTTTATGTGAGTAATATGATATTAATATGGGGATGGAAATAATAATAATAATAATAATAATGTCCAGATTTAAAAAAAAAAAAAGGGAGAATATATTAATGATCAAAAATTAAACAATATAATGATATGATCTGTAATAACACAGAGCATCAGATAGTTTGAAGCACACTGTACCTGGATTTTGCTCTCGGGCAGGAGGGTGAGAGCAGCGAGTCGCTCGCGCACTGTGATGTCAGGATACGGAGTGAACACAAACGCGCGCTCGAGCTCCGACAACTGCGCGCGACTAAAAATCGTCCTTTTCCGTTTCCTCTGTGATTCCGGCTGCGCAGTTCGGTCTGCTTCCGGAGAAGAGAGCGCGTGCTCGTTCACAGCGTCTGAAAACATTGGATGAAATCATTAGAATGCATTATAAATATTGGTAGAATTTTTCTTTTCTTTTTGATGCACAGGGATCAAATGTTTTTCTTAGTAATTGTATTTTTTTTATAAACGTTGTTGTAAAAAAGGCAACATATGTATATTACAATGTGCATACAGTAAATAAATAACGTGTAAATACAAATTAAAAAAAAAAAAAATCTCTCACCATTAATGACCTGAAACTTTACATAGATTTTTATATTCACTTAAAACTTAAAATGTTTTATTTCATAACAAAAAAATGTCAGTAATTAATTTCCTTTATAAATCGTATTACAGTTGTTGCTGTTACTCGGCTTAATTGTTTTTCCCTTTGTATAAACTGTGCTGTAAATAAATCTGGGCCTAAATCTAAATCTGATTCCAACACTAGATTCCTACAGGCTTAGTGCTCACCTGCAAAGCGAGTTTGGCATTTGTTAAAGAGAAAATCAATTTCTCTTTCGTCTTCCTTCATTTTCTGAGCATAATCACAAGTCTGGTCCAAAAACAAAGCCATGACTCGGGTACGCGCAGCGCGCTCAGGTCTCTTCAAATCCGTCCACGTCCTGCCTCGGAGTGTATCTGAAGTCCTCAACATTCACCTTTATATCTTTACCTTTCACCCCCCACCTCTCTCTCTCACACACACACACACACACACACAGGAACACTTCATGGATTTGGAGGTGTGTGTGTGTGTGTGTGTGTGTGTGTGTGTGTGTGACCTAACAGACAACGAGCTGTATTGTCTTTGATCTCCCAACTTAATCCGGACAAAATGGCTTGGATGCAATGTCTAGACCGAACATGGTAATTACAATATTGATCACTTTTATTTGATCCATTTTAGAGAGAGAGAAAGAGAGAGAGAGAGAGAGAGAGCGAGAAAGAGAGAGGGAGAAAACAATTTCTTGTTGTTTTTGTTGTTGTTTTTAACCATAATAGATAGATAATAGCTGCACCCCAAAACAACAACTCACATGTCTCAGATAGATAGATAGATAGATAGATAGATAGATAGATAGATAGATAGATAGATAGATAGATAGATAGATAGACTTAAAAAACTACTTTTTAATATTCTTTTTATTTAACCATCATGTGCCATTATACGATTTTTATATTATTAAATAATATTATATTATAATTTAGTTTAATTCTGATTATGTGTGTGTGTGTGTGTGTGTGTGTATGTATATATATATATATATATATATAGTTAAATTATATTTAGTATATAACTGTGCTAGTAATATGTGAATTCAAATAAACTGATCTTTATGAATTATAAAACATATGTATGAAAACATAAACAGGTTTATTTTAATCAGACCCACACACAAATATTACTTAAATATTAGCCAATATTGGAATAATGTTAACTAACCCCTGTAAGTTTGACTGCACAATGACATACCCACAGTAAATATTATTGTGGTGGATTATTCTTTGTAATGTGTATGTGATTTGGAAGCTCTCCCTTGATGTCTGATGGATGTCCTGCCTACAGAAGTTATGTCATCATTGGCCTTTTTCTCATGCAAATCAACGCACATTTTCACCTGCATTTTAACCTGTCTTCCTCATTTCAATGGCTTTCTAGGCTTTCCACATTTTTTGTCTTTTGAAGGTTTCCTATCTTCTAAACCAGCCATACAAATTCCTCATGCTGGATAAACACCTGTACATAATTCACTTTAACTGGTGTTCGTTTGTGTTCCAGGGCTGCAATCAACAAGCATGGATTGGATATTTATTTTGTGTATTTCCTGACATTTAATCCAGTCCCTATTGACACAAACCTGTGCTGCAATCAGTTTTCCTTGCAATTTGCAATCTGATCCTGAATCTGGAAAACAGTTTTACACTTCACTGTTTTATATGCATTCACTTAAACACATTTTATAACAATAATAAGTATGCAAGTCAGTCCTTATTTACGCGGGACATCATGTCTAAATCTGATCCTGAGTCTGTTATATTAAAGGTCTGTTATAATCTAAGATGAGCATGATGAGAGATGATAGATGATGATATGACTTGGGAGGATTAAGACCCACGCAGACAATAGTGCGCTGAAATAAAAAAAAAGTAATCTGAGTCACAGATTACTCCTCTAATCTGTGTTCAGATTTTTTGTTTTGTCGCGCGCTATTATTTATTGCGTCATAAATACGTTTTGCATTTTCACAGAAATGTAATGTATCGTGATAGAAATAAGGCAGAAATGTGCTTATTTAAAGATTTTATTTAATGCCAAAAAGGCTCGAGAATTGTGCAGTGCTACAGACCACACAATCTTCTGTTTTCTTTCTTTCTTTTTTTTCTTGCATTGCTCCTCGTGCCCTCATTAGCATAATTAAAGCTGAGCGAGGAGTCGCGCGCCTCCAATACACACAACACAGAGCCGGCGGATTCCGGAGGCTCGCGCTCGGGGTGACCCATTAATGGCGTCATTAGTGGCAATCACGTGGGAAGACAAAACACACACACACACACACACACACACACACACACACACACACACACAGAGACACACACACAGACAGAGCGTCTGAGACTCAGGGAAGGAAGCTGGACGATGCAAAAGCTACTTATCAAAAGATGTAGTTCACCAGGGGAGGCACGTGTGACGCAAAACCTACAAGTGTGTTTAGTGCTCCAAACATTCTCCCCTGCATCTGCATCAATTTCAGATAAACCTCACAACAACTCAGTTGATCGAAAGCTCACTAAATTCTTCTCAACCCAGAGTTCAGCAAGTGATGTCAAATTCGACATGTTGGCTCACAGCATGAACAGCAAACAAAGTAGCACTGCTTTACTGTTAATTGTGTATGTACATGATGCAAGTGTTGGGTGGAGAGGCAGACAAACAACGTATAAATAAATGATCCGTAAATGATCGCTCTACTGCATAGCATTGTTTGTTCAGAAGTAAATATACATCACTCATCACAGCTGGCTTTAGTTCTGCTAATTAATTGAAGGTGTTCATGTTTATGCAGCAATAAACACCATTTAGGTTTGGCCTAAACCAGAAGTCTATTATAATAAAACAAATAAAACATACCACTCTTTACTATGCATGAGGTAGAAATGGCAGCACACAAATGCATTAAACAATATTGTTCATTTTTGTGCATCTTGTGTTCATTTATGTTTTTATGCAGCACCTTAATCTGAGGTGAAATTAGTTAAATTTTTGGCTGAAATGACATTAAAAGCTCACTTGAACTGACTTGACTTCATATCTAAGTTCTTGAGATTGTGCATGAATGCAAAGCCATACTTATTTATATATTGCCTAATTATTTTATAGAATCTCAGTGATGCACAACCTCAGTTGTGAAGTTCTGAACTAATGCCCTGTGAGCATTTCTGTGAATTATTATTGTTTTGCTTTGTATCAATTCAAAAATGTAATACTTTTCATTGCAGTGGTATCTAAATATTTCAAAAAATAATTCAGTTTTAATATAAAAATTGGCATATAGGTCTATTTATTAAGTAATGTTTTGCATTAAACAATTGTAAAATACACTCATACTATTGCTGTCTTATATCTGGAAATGTGGCTATACAACTAAAAAGCTAAAAGTCCTGTACCTATGTACCTTTTTAAAGTTTTAATCTAATTAAAGACACACCACACACACCATTCTGTGCTACCCAAGTTGCAAAAAGAATGCACTGGGTCTAAGTCACAACATCCAGGGAAAAAAAATGTATAATACACATTTTAAAGGTTGTATTATGACTGTAAAAGAAAATAATGATGTTAGTTATTAGTTATGTAACTAAAAGTGATCATTTGTTTTTCCGT
Organism: Silurus asotus; assembly: GCA_024362625.1. Classification (NCBI taxonomy): domain Eukaryota; kingdom Metazoa; phylum Chordata; class Actinopteri; order Siluriformes; family Siluridae; genus Silurus; species Silurus asotus. Next base: position 6,519,414 of record MU554589.1, on the reverse strand, counting down.
CTATTCTGCATTCTTCTAATTAATCAGTCACAAAACATTTCACTTGTACACAATACGTTTATTGGTGACAAACATGATACCATGTACATTGCAGCTGTAAAACTTCATTCCAGCTGTTTAAAGCCAATAAACATGTGTATGTTCTAAAATGTTTTACAGTGACATTTCCCAGATTTCCCTCCAACACTGCTAAATCAAACCTATTCTTTTTTCTAAATGTGTTTTTCGGTTAGAATTCCGACATCCAGTCGAACCCCTGGGTCTCATCTATACTACCATATTTATTATTCAGAGCAGTCCTCTAAGGGACTTGCTTCGGTCTTCTCCTCAGAACAAAGACAAAAGGAAATCGCTGCCACGTCCTCAGGTGCAACACTTCACACACGTCTTTGCCACACAGAACGGCTTTCTTCAAAAACCCCTGTAGCCACTGATAATTTCTCTCTTCCCCACAATGTAATGACACTCTCCTTTGAATACACACACACTTCCCTTTTTCATGTTAGAGGCTTCTCTCTTTGTCACATTCTCACCACTCGGTTCAGTGGAAAGAAGCAAGACAGCACACACAGTGTAAACCATAATGTAATTTGTAAACCAGATAAACATATTTTGATTAATTTTACTCTTCTGAAAAAAAATCAAAAACACGTATTATTTCACCAGTCCAGCTGTATAACTGCATCTGTTCCACAATGCTGTTCCATGCAGGCATAATACACAAGGACATCACTCACGACACATGTGCAATTTTCTTGCTATTACACAAACCATTTTTACCATGTCTTCAATACGTTCGGAAGAAGGGCAGAATGTGTGTGATTGATTGGTGGGTTTTAACAATTTAGCAAATATTTTGACTTCAGTGACAATCACAGGTTTATGCTAGTATTCTAATACATCATTGTTTCTATAGTAACAACTTACAGCTCTCCTGCTCCATATAATTCAATGTTAATAATGCATTTGCATAGAAAAGGGGTTAATATCTATGTATGTGTGCTAAAAATAAGTATTGTTGATATGACATGTTTTATGTTGTAAAATTAAAAAAAAAAAAAAGCAAATTGTTGTTTATAACTTCTAAAAGTGAAAATTGTTGTGTATCCTTTACACAACCATAAATGCAACTATTAAAACTGTCATTTTTTAAATAAAAGGTATTAGTTGCTGAGATTTTAGAGAAATGAAATATTGAAGGATGTTCTGTTTTACTCTATCTTCTGCTCCTGACCTTTTTTTTATTATTATTCCTTACCAAACCTGCTTTGTGCCTGTCTGAACAAAACTGTTTCCAAAATAACAGAAGTAACAAATAAGACTATGAAACACAATACGCCTGTAACCCTAATGAGAACGCATAGAAACAACGGCCCATGTAGGAAGCGATCACTCAAATTTCTTGAGGTTGTTGTAAAGGGACTGCACATACGTGAACACGCACATGGGGTCTGGGTTGGAGCCCATTGCCATCATATCTTCAACCTCGATCAGCCGAATGCAGTCTGCCTTCTCCCTAAGAGACAGGAAAGCACTCAGGATATCACAGACACTGTTTCACACTCTTTCACACACACAAGCTCAGTCAAACACACACACACACACACACACACACACACACACACACACACACACACACACACACACACACACTTACTCAGCAGTGGTGAAGGCCAAATCCAGGTTGTGTTTGCGGTGCGCAGGATTCAGCTGACTGTAGTCAAACTCATTAGGAAAGAAAGAGTGCACTAAAGCACAAAAGGCCATTCCATCAGTCCAGCTGGAGGAAAAATTATGGATATATATGTGCTGGAGAGCGAGAGAGCGAGAGAGAGAGAGAGAGAGAGAGAGAGAGGAAGCTATAACCACCTTGCACCCAGTGTTTCTATAAGCGCTAGATCCTTTGAGACTTTACTGGTGACGAATTAATACATTATTATCAATGGGGACGCAAACTTATTTAGATAACAGACTGCTTTACACACTGCCTCAGTGTAATGACTTATAGGAAAAAGTATGATCAAAACAATCAAGAAATTTTCTTTTTTGTAGATAAACTAAACAAATAAAGTGAATTATTATAGTGAGAAACCAAAATGGGTGTAAACTTACTAAGCTCCACATTTGTACATATAGGAATGTACTATTCAGTATTATAAATATTTACATACAAAAAATAAGTGAAAACCTTCCAGTACAGACCTGGTAGCCAAAGGTTTTGGAGCGGCACCACTCCAGCAGGAGCTGCTTAATGCCACTGGCACTCGTATTGAAGTTTTGAGATCGTCCAAGTTTAGGTCTCGACTCCACGCTTTTATCTCTAAAGAGGCAAAGACATGGTATTGATTCTTATGCAACACCAAGCAGCTCAAATTATGTGATATCCAAATTAAACTGATGTTCTGTAAGCCCATCCCTTTCAGAAAAAATAATCACCTTACATGTTATATTTTACACATTTTTTCATGTAGTGGACGTTCCTCATGAAGTTCAGATCAATTCAAGCTTTTTGGGATCGAGCTTATAACAATGGAAATTGTCCCAAAGCAGAAATTAATAGATTGCGACTACAAATTTCAGTGTGATCAATCAAGTCTGTATAAGTTTATCTTAGCCAGTGGTGACAGTAGCAAGGAAAAACTCCCCTTAGACACTATGAGAAAGAAACTTGAAGAAGAACCAGACACAAAAGGGAACCCATTCTCATCTGGGTGAGACTGAATGTCCATTCATTTATAGTTCCATCAATGTTGTGGTTATCACCTGATCATTGATGGACACTTGAATGCAAAACTCTTCATGGCAATGAACTTCATTGTAGCAGGTTGTTAATTTAATAACAGGCAAAAAACATCTCCAAGATTCTTGAGCTAAACCCTCAACAACCCTCCTCAAGGTTCTTTAAGATGTTCATGTGGAACCATCCTCAGCAGTGGGAGAGACCTCTATACTGAAGTAAAATGTAGTGCATGAGTTTTTTTCCCCAAATGATGAACTTATTTTCAAAGGCAATCCCAGTTTGCACATGGGATTTTGTGGATGGTGACTTAACAGTTCATAAGCCCAAGTACCACCAAGCAGTCACTGGTAGACACTTGAGCGTGTCCCCTTAATCCTCTTTGCCACAGGGGTGTCAAATCATGGATCTGTCTGTGTGGGTTAAATATCAAAATAACAATGTTTGCGTCGTTTGAGACCTGCTAGGTTCCGAATCCATTCTCTGAAACAAGGCCTGCTTGTTCTGAAAGTTTCTGGGCAGCATCTGTGATCCTGGCAAACTCTCTTTACCATTCACACTGTCAGAAGTCTTCTTGAAGCTGCTGAGAAAATAAAACCAGTTAATAAATGAAAGGCTTTGTTGGATTGAAGTCATGCCTCAGTGTTTAACAAATGCATCCTTACCTCTCAGTGAGAGGTTTGGAATCAGAGAAATGAGCTGGTTTAGATAGAGTCTTGTCTGGGGGAACAAAGAGCATCACTGTGTGTAAAACTCACATTGAGATGGAAAGCATTCAGAGAATATATCAATAAAACAGAATTATATTTATAACCTGGATTGCCAGGTGAACTTGTATTTATCTTCTGGTTAGCAGTCCATGGTTTGACTGCTGACACTAATTTCAGGCAAATACAAGAAAAAGTTGGATTGGAGATATAAAGAATTTTCATTGTTAAGTATTTCGGTATACAAATCTCACCAGGTCTGCTGGGAGAGTCCATGATGGTTGATGGTTTAGAAACGGCTGGGTCAGATGTCGATTGGCTGAAAAGCAATGGGTTAAAATGGGGTAAAGTGTTAGGCTGAGAAATGTTGCTTGACCTGGCGATGGACTTGGGGCTTTGTGGGATTTGGTTGTTGCGTGTAGCAGACAGCTGTGGAGATGAGATGGCTGGGTACTGACTGCTGAGTGATGACTTCATATCCTGTAACATCCCTAATTAGATAAAAAAAAAAATGTATTACTTGACACCGATTGGCTGGAAGGTGAGTTTAAACCATTGAATGCAAAAGTAGTTCTGGTCAGTTTAATTACCATTCTATATTACTGTATTATACTTATTATTATTATTATTATCATCATCATCATCATCATCATCATTATCATCATTATTATTATTATCATTATCAATATTAAAGGATAAATATAACACTAACAGCACAAGGAATTAACACCAACAGCTTCATTATTAATATAGTATCATAACCAATACAGTAATCCCCCGTTTTACTGCGGTTTGAATCTCACACCCCCGGATTATAGCCGAATTGCATTTGCCACATAACTGATTTGTTTCGCTGATTTTCCCGGGCTCTCGTGGATAGCACAATAGACCAAAAAACCTATAGTGAATTGTTTTTATGGAGTTTTATGTTGAAATAATGACATTTATTAATAAAAATATAATTATTGTACTCTTGCAAATGTTTTCTGTGTGTGTTTAAAGTGTGTGGGAGGATGATTTACGGCTTAAACAACTTTTGGAATGTAACCACTGCGATAAACGGGGGATTAATGTATACACTTAATCTTTCTTTCTCGCTTAGTCCATTTCATACACATTCAATATAAATGTAATCTAATCTAAAAATTGTATCTATGTTTGTACTTCGAAAATGCCAGAATTCTAGGTCTGTATATAAATTAACTACAGAAAATCAACCTTTATATTTTTCCAATTAGTCAGTTTTGCACTACTCATTGTACATTAGTGATATCTTTAACTTTTTAATGCTGGCAAATGTGTGTTAGATTATTTTAGTGCCCTCCACTGAGACAGCTGGCCGGCATGAACCCTGTCACACTCTATATACTAAAAAAAGAGTTTAGGTGACCATCATGTGTGCTCCATCACTGCATTGCTTTTTATCTGCATCAAAGTGTAAGTCACCAAATAACTATGAAGGCCCGGCAAAGTATCAGGTTTATTCAGCAGGTCCTTGTAGGTAGAATAGGAGCAGATAATGTTATTGACTAAAGTATGCTAGGTAATATTTGGGTTTAGATTAGCATATATATGAACCTGCTGTTCTAACGGAAAGCGAGAGGGTTTGGAAAGTAAGTAATACAAGATAATTAGGTGAGAATAGTGGATAGAATCTCACACCCCCGGATTATAGCCGAATTGCATTTGCCACATAACTGATTTGTTTCGCTGATTTTCCCGGGCTCTCGTGGATAGCACAATAGACCAAAAAACCTATAGTGAATTGTTTTTATGGAGTTTTATGTTAAAATAATAAAATTTATTAATAAAAATATAATTATTGTATTCTTGCAAATGTTTTCTGTGTGTTTAAAGTGTGTGGGAGGATGATTTACGGCTTAAACAACTTTTGGAATGTAACCACTGCGATAAACGGGGGATTAACGTATACACTTAATCTTTCTTTTTCGCTTAGTCCATTTCATACACATTCAATATAAATGTAATCTAATCTAAAAATTTTATCTATGTTTGTACTTCGAAAATGCCAGAATTCTAGGTCTGTAAATAAATTAACTACAGAAAATCAACCTTTATATTTTTCCAATTAGTCAGTTTTGCACTACTCATGGTACATTAGTGATATCTTTAACTTGTCAATGCTGGCAAATAAAAGTGTGTGTTGGATTATTTTAGTGCCCTCCACTGAGACAGCTGGCCGGCATGAACCCTGTCACACTCTATATACTAAAAAAAGAGGTTAGGTGACCATCATGTGTGCTCCATCACTGCATTGCTTTTTATCTGCATCAAAGTGTAAGTCACCAAATAACTATGGAAGCCCGGCAAAGAATCAGGTTTATTCAGCAGGTCCTTGTAGGTAGAATAGGAGCAGATAATGTTATTGACTAAAGTATGCTATGTAATATTTGGGTTTAGATTAGCATATATATGAACCTGTTGTTCTAACGGAAAGCGAGAGGGTTTGGAAAGTAAGTAATACAAGATAATTAGGTGAGAATAGTGGATAGGTGAGAATTATCCATCGATTTGCTTATAGTCGAAGATGAATAAACATATCGGAAACAGATGCACGTGTGTGTTACTCACCAGAATTAGTAGAAGAGTCAGTGATTGGTGGATATGATTTATTACTCAGCGTTGATTGGCCAAACACTTTTGATTTTAGTGGAGGGGAAGGGTTAGGGAGAGAAGAACTGGGATTGGTTGATCTCCTGACAGGCTTTGGGCTCATACGAATCATAGAAGTGACCGGTGGTTGAGGTTTTGGGGCCGTTGTGGATACATCTATGGCTGATCGTCCCTCCTGTGACACTGAGGAATAAACTGAGGAGTATCCAGAATACTCTGACCAGAGAAGATGAAAAAAACAAAAAGCAACCTAAATGGATGAATTTGTAAAAATTTTAATGTGAAAAGAAAAAAATGCTAAACCCACCACTGTCAACAGGTGATTCTGCTCTTCTAGCTAGAAAATTTGAGAGCTGAGGCTGTGAGACGACACGAGGCATGCATGTCCGCTCTTTTCCTGATTCTGTACAGGCTTCTGATCGGATAAAAAGGAAAAAAATATATAAGGCTCTAAAGACATATTTAATCCCACATCATTATAAACCTGTGGAATATCAAAATTATTGTGTGTTGAGTAGAAAATGTGTTATCCATAGAAAATTGATGTGGCACCAGTGGTGGGCGGTCATGGCCAGAAAAGCCTTCACTGCTGGCCTAAACACTATCAGAAACACTATTCTACATTTACAAACTAAATTTTTATATTTGTTCCATGAAATTTTATTAATTCATTCCCAACAGTTTATTCTCTTTATTTCGTAGCATTTCTCTTGGCTGCACCGCTTCCAGTACGTGTATGTAGATGTTTTTTCCAATGTGCTTTATGTGCTGCCATGTCAATCTAATCTTTAGAGTCAGTCCTGCTGGCCGATGTACCATAGTCTCCTTAAAAAAATAACTCTTTCTTTAACCAATCAGATTTCATATTCGCCTTACTGGCAAAACACGTCTGTAACTCTGCACAAATGAATATGTCAGAGTTAGACTTTTTTTTAATCCTATGGGAGGAAGAGAAATTGATTTGTTCTTGGACATACTTAAAAATCCATTTTAAAGAAAAGCTAGACATCGTGAGAAGAGGTCGGCCAGCCCTGAAGCTAGCTAGCTTGTCTTAGCCAGAGAAAGGGTTGGTTCTCCTCACTTCCAGACCAGTAAATACGAGCGATACCACTGGCTTACAACCTCTGAGGAGCACTGCAAATTATGAGTCTGCATCTCTGGTGAGTAGGCTGTATTTTATTTACATTTTTTAGACAAATATTGGTTCTGAACTGCTCCAGATGATGTAGGTGGCACAGTTCTGGTGGTAGTGTAGAGGTTTAGAGTTGTCTTAAATGGTTTTCTTGCTTTAGTAAAATAGTATTCACCCTCAATATGTTAAATGCTTCTCTCTCTGTAATGCCACGCATTGTTATATTGTGTTTTTGTATAGTATTGATGTTTTTTTTTTATTGCGACGTGATAGTGGTGGTATTAAGAGGTGGATTAAGTCAGGTAAATCCTCACTGTAGGCCCAGGTACCAAATGCACGGCTGGCCACTGTGTGGCACATATGTTTTCTGAAATATTTGACTGAGAAGTATGCTAAAAATGTATATAGAAATATCTATTCAAAACCAAAATATGCAGAAGAGTTGCAGCTTATAATGTTAATCACTACCTGTCTGTGATGATGCAATCAACTTCTCTTTGTTGTAATTGGTTACTCGTCTTTGGCGTCTGGGGCTCATGCAAGTTATAGAGGTTGCAATCTGCTGGGCAGATGACCTCACCTCCTGATGCACAGATGAATAGACTGATGAGTAGCCTGAGTACTCTGAATGAATGAAGAACAATAAGGAACAAAATAAGGTTTCCAATAATTTGGTGTTCAAGCTATTCTAGTGACCTATTTATTTTAAAAAGTAAAAATTAAAGTACAAGACATTGGGCTAATTTACCACTTCCAGAGGGTGAATCTGAACGTTTGCCTAGAGATCCAAAAGACAGCTGAGAAGGGGAGAAACTGCCCCCTGTTGACTTCATTTCCTGTTGCACTGAAATAACATCTTATAGGATAAAACGGTCTAAAACCTTTTGGCAAATAATTTAGAAATAAAAATAGGTTTGGTACTCTTGAACTTGTACTCACACTGAACTGGATATTGGGTTTCGTTGACCTCTGAGGATACACTGGATGTCTCAGCAGAGTTAAGATGAACAACAGACTGAGAGCTGGTAAGACTGGCATCTTGATTTTCCATGAGGTCGTGGTTTGTCATTCTTTTGATAGGTCGTGGGCTTATTTGTGTGAATGCGGCAACAGGAGGTTGAGGCGTCACTTTGCTGGAAGACTCTTGATCTTCGTTACTGACCGGTGAAATTGTAGTGTCTGGGCAAGAAATGCAGACAAAACAACAGTATACAATCCTTATCCATTTAATTGTATTATGATTGTATTGTATTTCAGTTTTAATTATTCTAAGAACTCACCAGATATTGGTGAAGGTACAGCTAACAGTGGTTTCTGCATCATTTTAGGAGAAGGATTGTGGTCACAGTTAGTAGAAGAACGCTCATTTAGGTTCAGCTTGGTTGGTTTAGTCTTAGGGCTCATGTGAACATTAAAATTAGATTTTGCAGATTGGACATCTTGAGACTCCAAGACAGTGGCTTGTTTCTCATAAAGAATGCTCGTAGAAGATATTTTTTCTGTCTGAACTGTACAGGTAAAAAAGAATAGCAATGCTATTGAACAAGGAATAAAATACAGTTGACATGCTATCATCACAAAATCATTTTAGTGGTAGCTCAGTGATTAGGATATTAGACTTCTGATCAAAAGAACATGAGTTCAAATCCCAGGTCCATCAAGCAGGCTCTGCTGGTCCATATGCTGCCAAATGCCATAAAAGTAAATGTAAAATAGTGGCATGGTGGAATGAAAATGCATATTTTTCAATGTCAAGAAGTGTTTTCTTCTTCTTGCACTTTCTCACCACTACAAATTGGCAACATTTATTTATTTATAAGTAAATCAGTCATTGTACATTTTATCTTTTTATAGTTACAAATATAGTTACCAATTCTGTGGTGTGATCTAATTGCTGGACTTGGTACAGATGGAGACTTGAATGGTGCAGGGCTTTGGTTGGTTGGCCTCAGAGGTTTAGGGCTCAGAGGAACAGCTGCACCACTCGTAGGTAGGTGTGTTATTGGTGTAGTAAGTGCTTCTGCATTTTGAGTCGAACTTGTTGCTTGAGAATTGTCTGTTTGGAAAAAAAAAACCAGATGCCAAATAATGATATCTAATGAGTGCTAAAAATGAAAGAAACAAAAATGTTTTATTACCGACCTCTGAGGGGTGGCTCCGAGAGCTCTGAGGAACAAGCAGATATTGGAGAGGTCAGAGAAAATGGAGCCACGTGGTGGTTGTATACAGATGCACTGGTTTCTAAAGCTTTGGCATCAGCTTTGAATGGAGATTCATTTGCCTTGAGTGTACATGATGGTTTAAATGGAGCAGGACATTGGATTGTTGATCTGGCAGATTTGGGGCTTTGTGGTATGTTTATAATGCTGGCTGGTTGTTGGAGTTCTGCCATGGATCCCAAGCTTGACTGAATATTGACCTTTGACTGGAGCACTTGTGAGGAGAGTAAACGCTCTGACGATAAGAGAGAAAATATATCAATTAATGCTGCTTTCAGAATCTTGTAAACACTGGTTTCTTAAATGTGTATACACAAGTGCACCACGAACAAAAACTTACCAGTTTTTAAAGTAGATTCTGAGGATTTGATTGTGGTGCTGCTATTTTTCAATATAGCCAAAGGAGCCACATGATGGTTCTTTGCAGACATATCTGTATCTAAAGCCAATTGGCTGAAAGGCAGATCAGCATTTTGATTGGTTAATTGCTTGATTTTTGGAGTTGTCATGATGTCTGTATTGACCAATAGATTTTGCTTTCCTGTAGTTTCCAGACTGCTGACCATTGATGTCACTTCCTTGGTCTCGGAAGCAATTTCTGATTCAGTAGGAGGTTCAAAGGGTGAGATATGGTGAAACTGTTGGAAAAGTTGATTAAGAGAAACTTGAATGTGAACATCGCACTCACCATTCTCAAATGAGGACTTTTCTATTGCCTTTGATGAGACTTTTTCAGAGGGCAAAAGATGAAACTGAGAGTTAGTTGTAGAGTTATGGTTCTCTAGTGTCCTTAATTTCTGGACCTTGGCTGATGAAGAAAACCATACAAACTAATACAGATCACTAAAATAAAAAATAATCAGAAGAATGACCAGTATGCCTATAGGGAAAACTGAAAGTGACTAGGATTTGTATACTTACAAGTTTGTTTCACTTACCAGATTCAGGAGGGGAGTCTGTGTTTGGCTCTGGTGTGAAGCGCTCAATAGGTGAATGTCTAAATTGTGGTGGTGGTGGTATGAGTTTAGTAAGAATTGTGCGTGGGTTACGTTGTACCCTCCAAGGCCTCGGAGATGTAGGGTTTAATGGGCAACCTTCAGCAGCTCTTGATTCCTGGGGTGCTTCCTTCAAAACCATAGACATGGTTTGGCTATTGTTTGATGACTGTATTTTCTGGGTCTCTGCCAATGAAAACAGAAACGTGAACTTTCTAGACTTTTTGGCAACTTGTCCATTTTCAGGACAGAGATGCATCTGACATTTGGTTAAATAGTGATGAAACCTGGGAATGTTTGAGTAAGTTTGAGTAATTTGCAGCTGTGTTTAGCCTAGGTCACCTGCAGTGAGCTGTAATATTGACTTCTGCACTGCCAAATCTCTTGCTCTGCTCGTAGCTGTCAGTGGACGCTGTCTTGTAGTCATGGCGACAGATGTCACGTGCTGACTGGATACTGATGACATAACATCCTGTGAAATTGCGTATCCAGAATATCCAGAGAATCCAGAATATTCTTCATTGACCCAGAAGAAAGATAAATAGAAATCAAGAAAAAATTGATGGAAAAACATTTAAATAACAGATTGTTAAACTCACCACTGCCTAAAGGAGATTCAGGTCTGGGGTCTGCATTAGGATGTATTTGAGAAGACGAGATGGTCAAGGATTCAGAGCGTCTATGCTGTTTACTGACCAGTGTAGACTCTTCTTTCAATTCTTAAAAGAAATGCATATTTAGCTAATGATTATTAGATGAAATTAATAAATTGAATCTGACTGTCTTTTACCTTGTGCTTTTTCAGGTTTATTCTCCAGTCCAGCTGAAGTTAATGGCACTTTACCTTCTTCTTCATCATCTTCTTCATCATCTTCTTCATCATCCTCTTCTTCTTCATCAACTTCTTCTTCTTCTTCCTCTTCATCTTCGTTTTTTACATCCTTCTTCTCTCTGTTTATCCCCTGTCAAGCAGTAAAATTATAAGTATGTATAATACCTGCAATGAAACACTGGATGAAAGTGCTATCTACCTTCCTCCACATACATTATCTCACTGATGTCCACAACTGGCTAATGTCTTTGTGAGAGACATGTGAGAGACATTATTCTACTCAAGAGTCTCGCCAGTTTTGCTCCTTTGGCTCTTGATGATGGATAGAAGTGGCATGACTGGGATTTGAATTCACAATTTCCTTACAATAAGATACATTTTGGTGCACTATTATTTATTTATTCGGCTTGATTCAATTTTATTTAATGGTTATTAATTCAATCATTGCTCTTCACTATATGTTTTGTTGAAAACACTAAACCAATCTAAATATTCGTATGTATCAGATTTGGGTGTCAATGTGTGAGGGTGTATGTGTGTCTGTGTGTTAAGTGCTTTATAAGTCCTCATGTTTGCGAGTTATACATTGTTTACATTCCACATACATTTGTGAACATGTTTACACACATTATGCGTTCGTGACTATATTTGCATAGCCTTGCAATTTGAACCGACTTGACCTCATGGTCTGCTAATAATCTATAAAGTACTTCCTCTATGTGAAAAGACTCATAAGACATAACAAACAATTACTTCCTCTTATGTGTAACATCTGCATTTCTGAAACTGCACTCTTGCCAAAATCTAACAACAATATCAAGTATAAAGTGTTTACAGGAATGTAGAGGAAGGCATTTTTTTACTCAAACATGAGACAGGGAGCTCATGCTACATATCATCAACCTGGATGCTCAGGGACTAAAAATTTCCTGATGTAAAATAATTTATCAGAATGTTCATGTTGTTCAATTGTCAATAAAATCAAGAACATTTTCATGATCCATCCTGTTGTTTATAAGGTGATTCCAAAGGACACTGAATCTTATCTGACTGTGCTAAGGAGTGTTCATATTCTTAGTGGAAACATCAATCAGCTAAAAATACACCAGGCTTTTTAGGGCCACCTACAGACAGAGAGAGAAAGTGAGAGGGACATCTGTGATCTGAGTGATAAACACGTGGCACTGAAACCACATGCTGCTGAATCTGGCACCTAAACCACATGCTGAATATGTGTGCAAGAATTAGAAATGGCGTGAGTGTTACAGAAAATGGGCGCCAACACTATCTATGATCAACAATGAAAAACTTGGTGAATGGGTTTGCTAGTTTGTGACTGTGCTCTAGGATGGTCTGAATATTTTCTAGTCATATCTCAGACAAGACAGGGGGTGGCAAGAGTCAATAAAATGAATATAAATACTGTGTGTGTGTGTGTGGGGTGGCAAGAGTCAATAAAAGTGTGTGTGTGTGTGTGTGTGTGTGTGTGTGTGTGTGTGTTTACATATATGTAATGTATGTAAAAGTACACTAGATTATATTCTTATAAAAACTTGGTGAATGGGTTTGCTAGTTTGTGACTGTGCTCTAGGATGGTCTGAATATTTTCTAGTCATATCTCAGACAAGACAGGGGGTGGCAAGAGTCAATAAAATGAATATAAATACTGTGTGTGTGTGTGTGTGTGTGTGTGTTTACATATATGTAATGTATGTAAAAGTACACTAGATTAAATTCTTATGTCAATCAGAAGAATGTAAAATGTTAAAGGTGAGTATTTAATGCTATTTATTTTCTGATAATTTTCCCTAGGCTGTTTTTCAAAGAGACCTAAGGGGCGCACACACACACACACACACACACACACACACACAATCCATGGGACTTCTGGATCATAATCAAAACACATATGTAACTTATAAGTTCTAAAACATTCCAGAATTAAGCATAATGTACTTCGTAAAATACAACTGACATCATTTTAAAATCATTTTATGAAAATTACAGTGACTTGTTTTTGAGTTATTGAGCTTCGGATAAAACTGATCAATTATTCATGTTTATGAATATGACAAAGAAAATTAATATAACTGACAGATCTGTGTAGTAATCAGCACTCAGATTTTATATATTTCCTATACCAGTGGCACTGACAGAAGTGCAGCTGTAATCCATATTACAGGGTCATTTATTGCATTCATTCTTATATGCACTGTACTTGCCTTGTATGGTGGACTCTTCATGTAATCTAAAGTTTGTAAACTTTAAATATATGTTGCTATATGTATTAATACATTTTAGAATCATTGATATGGTGAATCTTACTGTAAGGAGACACTTAACATTTATGGAAGAAGTCTCCAGTGTCAGTGCTTTCTAACAAATCGGTCCGCAGAAGAATCTTTGAAAAGTCCTACTTTGAAAAGTCCTAAATCGGTCCGCAGAAGAAGGGACTTGTGACAAAAGGGACTTGTAATCCTGAGCATTAAATATAATTTTAACAATTAATAAAAATATCACCAGAATGTGCTGTTATAGTTAAAAAAAAAAAAAAAAAAAAACAATTACCCCAAGATAGTAACAGTAACCCTAACATTCAAATAATGTTTTATTCTGATTAATTAAAAAGCTTACGTTAGACTTAAAACTTGCATCCAGGTTACTGGTGCTGGTCACAGAAGCAATGGGGGATGAGGGGGTGCTGGAGGAAGAAGATTCGGAATCCACACACACAGATCCACCAAGTAAGTATGATTCAGCTGTATCACTGGTTTCTTCATCCTCTATAGAAGATGCATTTCCAGGGCTACATCTCTCTGCTTGGATTTGGGCCTGGACTTCATGGAGATCATGCTTTCCCTGAGAACTTGACGGGCTCGCTATCCAAGGTAATGTGTCTACCAGATGGGAAAGTGCTTCAAGCTTCTCTTTTAGCTGCTGATTTTCCTCCTGGAGCCTTGAAACCATGTTCTCTAGGGGTTTGGCGCCTTTACAAGCCTCCTCCAGGCGGTGCTCCACGTTTCGCTTGAAAGTTGCAACGTCGACGTGGATCTCGCGCATGACCAGGCGCAGAGCTCGCTCGAACTGTGCCAGCATGGCAGTGCCATTCTCACAGGAACCACTTTCCAGATTAGATTCCATCACAATGCAAGCTCTCTGAACTGTGTGTGTGTAGATGGTGTTTGTGTCTTTCCTTGACCCGCCAGCGGGTATGTGAACAGAGAGGGCTAAGATCAAGCCCTTTTCTTTGCCTTCTTGGCCCCTAGGTCATTTGACAGAGAAGGGGGTGGGGGGTAATAGACATGAGCTTGGATCCCCAAGTAAGGGGTCTAATTTTGGAACGTATTTGCTGTCTGGCAGCCTGCCGCTAGCCTAGATGCTTTATCAGGGCAGGGTATAATGGGTGCAAGCAGGCTGCAAAGAAACACAGACTAGAACCTTGATACTTGGTATCTCCAAGTACTTTACAGTTATGCTAAACGTATGCAGCCAATCCCAACACTTCCACCATTAAACAATATATGAAAAAAATGTCTTCATATATGATCTTGCCTTCATTTTGGTGTAACAGCCCATCTCAAACAAGACCTGTAACTCTTGGGTCAGATGTCAAAGGGTATTGACTCTTTAGCAGGTGTATGGTTACAGTAGGAGGTCATAATGCTGAAATCTTAGACAGAATGTAAACAGGTTGAAGATAAATACAAAGGGAAAAAACGCAAGCAGCAACGCTTACCAAATAATATCTGAGACTCAATTTTATTTGTAAAAAAAACGGGCAAATAAAAGGTTCAACATATTAAAACCTGCATATTGTATCAACTGCTTTAGGTGAGAAGGTTTAATAAATTGTTTTAATAGAATTCAACGTTCAGTACACCAATGTACTACAATTATATTCAAATCAAAGCAATAAGAATGGAATTATTGGGACTTGGTGAGATGGAAAGATAGTAGGCGTTTAACCCACAAGCTTTCACATGATGTCATGTGATACAATTTTAATTCATATGAAGATGATTTGATATTATGATACTTGGGGCCTTGCTGCGATTAATATTTGACATACTGTTTAAAATCCTAGGAGACCTTGTCAGGTCACTGCCTTTCCCAGAAGCCACCACGGTCTTCAAACATGGTTGCTTTAGACTCCAACTCCCATGCACTACAACATTCACATGTACCATCATACTGATACCGCACCTGTTTCCAGTTACACTTACACACACACTTACACTCACACTCACACTCACACACACACATACACACACACAGCTTAAATATAAGAATACTTTCATATGTTCAACTTACTGCAAAGTACATGACCAGTTTCATTTATTGTGTCTATCGTTACCGAGAATTGATCTTGTGCTTTGATAGTTTGTTCTTAACCGGCTTTGTTCTAGTTTCTAGATTTCTGTTTCGACCTAGAAAATCCTGTTTGTTGATTGTCTGACATTTTGCTTGTTTACTGTTTTTAAATCTGCCTGCCTATTTTGTCTGTCTTCACGCAAAGTCAAGTTTATTTCTATAGCGCTTTTCACAACAGACATTGTCTCAAAGCAGCTTTACAGAAATCAACAGTCAAGGTGAACGGTGTGCATTTATCCATGATGAGCAAGCAACATTTGTGATAATCACAGATCCAACACCAGCTTCTCCATACCAGAGTCTGCTTTTTGACCTATTTTTACTTCACAAAAAATTCCAATGTAGAGAGTGTAAAAAGCCAAGTGTAACTTCAAGCTAAAATTGTTTGCCTTTTATGATAATAATCACTGTATTTTAGATTTTGACAGACAGATAGATATATGCAATGAAAAGACATGCATACTGAATTTCAATATGAGACTCAATTGAACCATATAATAAAAACCCACCATGATAACGCTTCATACTATTCAATTAGAATTAAGCATATTAACTCATACAGAAAACATTTACTCACTGGTTTACATCCTTATCATAAATGAACTAGAAAAGATGATTCTCATCTGCTAATGTAAACATTGATTATATATATTATCTGAGCAAAATGTATGTAGACGCCTGACCAGCACGTTAACAACTGCATGTTTAAACATCATTGCAAAGGAGTATTATTGAACAAAGGCCTTGTTGTCAATGTTCTAGACCACAGGTTGAGGTTAGTGCTCTTTGCAGAACACAGACATTTTTCTAATCCAATCTTCACTTTGTAAACAAGGACAGTGTCATGCTCGAACAGGTTTAGGGCTCCTTATTTCTAGATTTAGAATATTTTAATGCTACAGATATAAAAAAAATCTTATATTCCATCACTCCAAATACAGGTATATGCCAATGATTTATGGAAAGTCAATGATATAATAGTGTGGTGTCAGATGTTTACTTTACATCTGACCACATACTGAGTATCATTATGGAGTTCCCTTAAATAATACAAGAATGTCTGCATAGAAACTGGGAAGGTGCAACAACATGAACAATGAATTGTGTATAAATAGGTTAAACCGCCCCATAGTCCGTTTTCAGTGTGTCTGGTTGGCGTAAATCTCTACAGATTCCACTTGGTTGTTGGCGTAGATGTTACTGTGATTTCGAGGTTTGCTGGCATGGACCTTCATTTTAGCCTTAGGTACTTAAGTTAAAGAAAAGAAGAAGAAATTAAATTCATAGTCCAATTTATAATATATAATCCAAGCAATAAAACTTTGCAATGTTCTCTATATGACTGAAGCAGTTATTAGTAGAATCAGAGACTTATTCTTATATTTCTAATAATATTTGTTCTATTATACTTACCATGCTGATTACTGTTGTGTTTCTCTTCACTGTGCTGTTTGTCATTTCCTGTAGTCAAATAGAGTATTTCTGATTTCTAACATGCCTTAACAATGTCACAGTGTGTAATGTCTTATTAATTTGTTAGATTTTTAGCCTTAAGAGACCCAAAAACCTAAGCTAACAGAGTCCATGTATTTTAAAACACTGCCAGTGGGGTCAACAATTTAAAATAATTTTTGTTGAATGTTTATTTAATTTTATTTTAGGTTTAAAAATAAGCATTGGAGCAAGTTGATGAAAGAAAGAAAGAAAGAAAGAAAGAAAGAAAGAAAGAAGCAAAGAAACAAAGAAAAAAGCTAAGAAACAAAGAAAGAAGCAAAGAAACAAAGAAAGAAACAAAGAAAAACAAATACACGAATCCTACTTCTTTCAAATCTTGAGTTTGCATAGATGCGTTCATTTGATGCATCTGAAATCAACAAAAATGAATAATGTGTTAAAATAATGCTCTGATTCGAAAATCAGTTAAATTATGCAGTTGAAGCATCACTCACTGGAGCGAGTACGCTTTACGAAACAAACTACTGCTGCAAGAAGGGCGAGTACACCAGCTCCTCCTCCTACTGCTATAAAAAGCCATTTTTCTTCCAAAATATTCACACCAGTCCGTCCAACTAAAACAAATACAAACAACAACGTGAACAGAAATGAATGTTTACAGCATCCAGAACAACATGAATCATTGGCATACAACACACATATGCATGTATCATAGTGTGAAACTTACTTAGTTGTATCTCCTGATACGCAATGCTGCAGTTGAACCCATTAAACAGCTCACAGCGGTACAGACTCAGATCATACAGCTGCACTTTCTGAAGGAGGATGGAGAAGTTTCCTGATTCAGAGAGTTTAGGAAACGTCTTGATACGTCCACCTTTGTAATCCCAGGGCCTCACGTCTCCCAGTAGAGAGATCTCCAGTAGATTGTGTGCTGTTGTGTTCCTCTGAGTCCACACTACTGCTATATCTGCAGTCTTATCCGATCCGAGGAGAGTTGGATGAAAGTTACACGGCAGCAGGACGTCAGACTGGAGCGCAGCAGTAATGTTACTGTGTATTAGAAGTTCACTACTGCACAACATTTCTCCTGTAATTAAAAAGTAAAGTTTTATGAGTTAAAATTGCAATAAAGTACAATAAACATTCAACAGTACTATAATATAAAACACTTTTAACAGTGAATTTTTTTTTACATATATGATGTGAATTATATATTAATATTGTGATATTAATATTGATAGTAATATTGTGGATGTTGTGAATTATATAAAAAATATATAAATTACATAAAAAAAACTTCCTGCAACTGTAACAACATTTAATCTTACAGAAGTCAGCCTTAAATTTGAACCGTGGCACATTTGCCCTGGTTTCCGTTTTGCACAAGCAAAACATGTTTAAACACGTATTTACATCAACATCAATTTCGTCTTTCTATTTATCATATAAACCTAAAATGGAAACCAAATAACTAAAAGGAGGAAGAATTTAAAATCAGCGTTCGTTTTTTGAAACAGAAAAATGAACCAAGGATATAATGATTGAACAAGCATGTGATTCCTTAACAGGTTGAAGATGAAGAAATAAACAAGTTAAAATCTTTTACTCACCACTCATATATGAAATGTGACATATAGACAGCCACAGAATCCAGTGCTTCATCCCATAGAACATCTTTATTGTTACTCAGTTGTATAGCAGAGAGCTTTTGCTTCATTTCTCACTTGCTCAGATGGACTACATATTCATCACAACCACTTCCTGAAAAACCTGCGTGCATTTTTTCTAATGGCAGCCAAAAAAAGTTTCCACAAATGGTCTATTCTTTGTAATCGTTTATTCACCGTTTGTTTTATACTCAAAAACTCTGATCTGTTTAGTGTCAAACTGTGAATATTATTCATTATTATTAAAAAATGTAATTATTATAGAAACATCATTATCATAGAAACATCATTATTAAAACATCTATCTTAGCTGAAATACAAAAAAGATTTAGACAAATATAAATATTATCTCATGCTTTCGGTTATTGGTGGAACACATGAAATTTAGTGACATATTACGTTTATGATGCCGACATAGTTGAATATAATGTAATGTAATCTCATCTCATCTATAGTGTCTAATGTGGGTCTCTAGGCTAATTATTAAATGACATTTAAAAAATATATATAATTTACTTAAATTCACTTTTCCTTGCCAAAGAATATTTTATAGATAAAACAAATGGCAATTGACTAATACTGGACATGAGTGTAGAGATGAAGGAGAAGAGAAAACCAGAGAAAGTGTGCACTCTCATATGACCTCAGATACTGAATTGGTTAATTCTAAAAAACAGGGCGTCTTTAAAGCTCTTCTTCCTCAGACCACATCTTTTATGAAAAGACTTTGCACTTAATTATGCTGATTGCATCTCTCTTGTTCTTTTTGTAGTGTTTGAATCTGATTTTGTTATACAATTTGTAAACTCAGGTTCACAAATTGCCCTTCTTATCTTCATCTTTTTTTAATATTTATTTTTCCCTAATTTGGTCATGCAAATAGAAAATATAACCCATTTTCCATCTCTGCCCAACTCTATGATAGCTATTTATTCCATAGGGGTGCTGCTATCAGTCCTCTTTTTGCATACATCAGCTCACAGACATTTTAGTCAGGATTAGTCAGTGTCACTTTAGATGACATTTTTTCATGTTTTTATTTTGAAATAATGCTCACATGCATTATCTTTTCACCACAACCACAGTTGTGAAGTCTGCTTATTCTCACTGTGCACTCTAGATGATAGGCGAGAGAGTGTGAATACCAAACCTCTAAACAAATTCATCTGTGATCTACAATAAAATTATTTTGTGGAACGTGATTAAATTGAAAGATTAGATCAAATCTGTTGCCCTAAGGAGATCATCATGGAGACGAGGGACATAAACTCAGCTCAAGACAAAACGATGAGTAAGTCTTTATTAGTAAGCTTAACATTTAACACTATAAAAAAATCTACAAAAGAAAAATCGAATACATATGCAATCAGAATGTTTTGTGTTTTCATTTCTATATACATTTGAAACTATTTCAACTTTTCCCATCAACCTTTTTGTTTCATTTCACGATGCTCAGATGGACTCTAGAAGTGTTTTCACCACAACCACTTCCTGAAGAACCTGGGTGTGATGTTAATGTGACCAGTGTGAGCTTTTCTCATTTTGGCACAAATAGGTTAGTGTCTTATAATCCCTTTCTATTTGCTTCATACTCAAAAGCTCGAAGCGATCGATTCACTGTAGCACGATTCTAAATGCAATTCTGAATAGAAACGCCATTATTAAAACATTTGCACTACCTTAACTAGAAAGCTGGTGTTAATAGGTGTAGATACGATTTCATACTTTCAGTCTTTTGTGGTAAGATTAAGATTAAAACCAAGCAAAAGGTTTACAGACTCGTATGTATTTAAACGCTGCTCTTTCACAATACAGTTGAATGTAATGTAACTTAATCACATCTATAGGTTCCAATAAGGAACTTATTATAAAATGACGGTAAAAATCATAATTTTCTTACGTTCATTTGTCTCGACAACTTAAAATTGCCTAATAACATTTTATGGCTTAACCACAAAGCGATTGACTGAAACAGGACATGACTGAACGAAAGAAAAGAAAGAGAAAGCAGAGAAAATGTGCATGTTTACACGACCACAGATGGTAATTGGTCATTTTCTGTTGTGGGAACAATCTTAAACAGGATGTCTCTATAGATTCTCTTCAGAACACATCTTCTAGCAAAAACGTAGCTTTTTTGTGGGCCTGTACTTTACTGAAGTATTTCCATTTGGGGAGATTTTTTCTTTAACTTCACGATATTTTAAAGTGAAATATTTTACTCGACAACATATTGCAAAATCAGTCTTTTTTTATTTATGAGTGGATAAAATCTTCACTGGTCAAACACGCAGCGAGTGTAGAGCACATGCTCTGTTTTGAACTTGTTTTGATTGGCGCTTGATGATATCTCCTTATCACCACATACAGTTCAGCATCAGTTTAACAGCAAGCAGAACATTTTGAGAGGAATAAATGAGAACAGAAACTCCTCACCCTAACATGCCACAACACCCATACTCATGATCATTGTAATATATATCAATCAGTGTTTGAATTAGTAATCTCATTCTAGAGAGATAGATTGTTGTGCTGAGAGTCTTTTCACATAAACTGAGTTGATCAACAAGAGTCTTGTTAAGGGTTAAGGGCCTTGCTCAAAGGCCCAAGAGTGGCAGCGTGGCGATACTGGGGCTTGAACCCCCGACCTTCCTATCAGTAACCCAGCGCCTTAACCGCTGGAGCTACCACTTCCCCCGCTGGAGCTACCACTACCCAACTTTTTTACTTTTACTCAAGTGAATGTTTAAAGGGAGCACTTTTTTTCACACATATTTTACAGCGTCATTTCTACTTTACCTGAAGTACATGGTTTGTGTACTACATCCACCAATAGCACTTAATAATGATGATTACCGTTTGTGCTCTTTTACTATTTTTCCGATCTGGTTTTGTAATACTGTTTGTTTTGTAATAATTTATTATTACTTTTCTTTTGTTTAAACTCTCCCCCAAATTTGGTCATGTATCAATTCCAACACACTGGTCAATTCTCCACAATCATATAATAGCTACTTATTCCATAAGGTTGCCATCCGCTCATATTCACATACATATTCATATTTTTATTTTTAAATATGTTGGAAAACTATTTAGTCTTTTCACACCAAACTGTGTTTCATTTCTTACTGCTTAAATGCTCTATAGATGTCTTTTCACCACAACCACAGTTTGTTTGATTTATAACAGACTTCCTGTCAACTTTATTAAGTTTGGTCATTTTCATCTGTTTACTGGTAGCATTACAATTTGTTTTTTGCATTTTATGTAAACTCTACTAACATAAAAATCCGAGGGGATTTTTTAAATATTCCAACCAGCCTATCTGATACCAACAGCTCTGTCACATTATAAATCACACAAGAGATCACATTTTCCTCCATAGTTCTGATGTTTCACTTGAAGATTATCTGAAACATCTAACCTAATTCTACTAGGATTCTCTGCATCATACTCCTGCAACATAAATGGATGAGTTATGAGACGTTGTCTGATGTCCTATTAACATACTAAACCAATTCTTTAAAAATGTGTCGTATTTAGATGTTATAAAGTAACTGTGATGTTACTTTGGGCAGAAAAGCGCCATCTTGGGTGCAGAAATAAAAAGGGACGCATTAACCAACGGATATGCAAATTGATTTAGTCTGATCAGATTGGGTATAGTCTGATCACCAGGTTCGAGGTTAAGTTATGAATAGTAGTTTCCAATGAAGAGAGATAGGGTAGGGAGAGGGAGAGAGAGAGAGATAGAGAAAGTGAGATCTTAACAGAAGCTGATTTCCAGCAAACTGGGAAAAACCTCTTTCAGGCCAACTGGGTGACCTGTTTTTGAAATTTTGCAGTTTCCTTACCATGATTCATTTTCAGCATTAAGGTGTTCTTAGAAGATCCAGTCACAATACAAAGATCTTTCTTTACGTCATATAAGTGGATGTGTCAATACAAATTGTTAAAATCAGTACTCATGTTTTGCATTGAGCCACTGAGGCACAGGAAATGAGCTCCAGTGTGCAGCACCAGTGGGCTGGTGTATTTGATGATGTAAAGGAACTATGTTTTTTTTATGATATTACACAATCATTACCCCATATTGTTTCCGAAATCACTTTCATAATCACTGCAAAATCACTCCCACTAGCGCTTGAGTGTTGTATCTTCTATTCTGCCTGCTATTCAAGAGTTTGAATGTGAAACCTACTGAAATATGAATGTAGATAGAACAGCTGTTCGATAGAGTTATTAATTTGTTCTAAATTTCCGTGTGTGTGTGTGTGTGTGTGTGTGTGTGTGTGTGTGTGTGTGTGTGTGTGTGTGTGTGCGCACATGTATACAGGCAGTGTGTGGGAGATGAGGTGAGCCTGTGAGCATTAGGAGGGGTGTGTGTGTGTGTTGATGTAAATAATTCTTATTTACATCAACATATAATGCATACATATGCAAAAAAAAGAAAGAAAGACAGAAAACAGAAAACAAAAATAAATGTGGCTTAGGAAGTTGTGGTAATACAAAATCTTTAACAATCTTTTAATAATAAAGAGGCTGAGGAGAAAAAA
This sequence comes from Silurus asotus, assembly GCA_024362625.1. NCBI lineage: Eukaryota > Metazoa > Chordata > Actinopteri > Siluriformes > Siluridae > Silurus > Silurus asotus. Next base: position 6,496,106 of record MU554589.1, on the reverse strand, counting down.
AAAGAAAAAACCTTACCACAGTGTTGTATAGAGTTTTTTTTAAGCCAGTTCCATACCAATACAATCCAAATGAAATGAAATGAAATGAAATGAGAAGCAGTTCAAAGTTTCCAGTTACGCAAAGGAACATATTAAAAAGGAAAGTAGTTGTAGTCTGTTGCCATGGAGAAAGAAGCATTGATCGTTGATTTAGAGGCAAAAGCACAAATATGAAATATATATTGTTCAGGATAGCTTGTCACTTGTTAGTGATGAGGAATTATTAAGGATAAGGGTTTTTTTTTGTTTTCCTATGACTATGTGTTTGGCTTCCATCAGGTTCTATTAACTTTTTTTACTTTCTTGACAGTGGCGTACACTGGAATATCAGATGAAAGTCCTTAGGGGAAGAAATTAGCAAGCAAAAAAAATAAATAAAAAAAAGGATCATTAGGTAAGTTTCAATGCCTAAAGAACAAAACAATGATTATTTTAAACACACTTACCTTCCTCTGACTGTCTTACACAGGCATTAGATTTCGTTTGAGAGGAAGTGTCATAAATTGGATTCTCAATTGATGCTCCTGTTTCGAAAGAAAAATAGGAAAATATGTCAAGGAAAGTTTCTTAGTTAAAAAACATTTAATCACGTTGCTGAAATTGAATATTTTTGTGTGTGTACTTTTACTTTTTCATGTAGTTTTTATAATCTACCGTAAAATTAAAAAAAAAAAAGGATCATTAGGTAAGTTTCAATGCCTAAAGAACAAAACATTGATTATTTTAAACACACTTACCTTCCTCTGACTGTCTTACACAGGCATTAGATTTTGGTTGAGAGGAAGTGTCATAAATTGGATTCTCAATTGATGCTCCTGTTTAGATAGAAAAATAGGAAAATATGTCAAGGAAAGTTTCTTAGTTAAAAAACATTTAATCACGTTGCTGAAATTGAATATTTTTGTGTGTGTACTTTTACTTTTTCATGTAGTTTTTATAATCTACCGTAAAATTTTAACATTTTACTTAAGTACATTTTGTTTTGCATTGTGTGTGCTGCATTTTGCTCCATTTTGAGTGTAAAAACAACAAAATTAAAACAATGCAACGGGAAAAAATCGAATTATCCAATTCACAATCCCCCATTTTTCTATTCCAATATTTGCAATCTAAAGCACCTTATAATAAAAATCATAGATGCAGTGTATAAATGTATGCATTCACACTGCCTTTATGAAAATGCATGCAATTTGTTGTAAAACAAAATCTTGCATCCACTAAGCATTTTAAAAATTAGCCTATTTAGCATTTACATTGCCTTGTCGGCTGCTACTCATCCACTTCCTGCATCAGTGGGCCTCTGTTAGTTAATGCTGCAGTTGTGACCACTAAGTGCATTAAAAACCTAATGAAGTGTAACGTAGCAGTGACCATATTTCACCATGTAGAAAGTTGAAGGAACCAATAAAACATTGGTCTAGATCTGTCAAATGGCACACATTGTAAGAATCCAAACTTGTTGGTTACTTAAAAAGCAGTGTTCCAACAGAATTTATGATGAACTATTATTTATTTGTCTGATATTCCACTGATAGTCCTAACATGAAAACGCATGTTAGGAAAAGGAAATACAACGCCATCAGAATACAAGTACAGACACATCTAAATTGTGTATCTTTAACTAAATGTATTAGACAATTCTATTAAATATGAACAATACTTTTAGAAAAGTCCAAATTTCCTATGAATTCAGAAGCTACTATGTTTTTTTTTTTTTGTCTGCAGTTATTAACAAATATATCCGAATCACTAATGGAAACTTTGTGTTTTAAAACAGATCAGAGTTTGGTTGCCAAATACCACAGACTGCTTACTTCCTCTGTCTGAATGTGCACCCGCAACGTTTTCTGCAAAGACAAAGAAAAGCATTGGGGTGTGTGTGTGCAACACAGGACTGAACAGCATCTAATGTACATAAATCTATATATGAACTTACCATAGTCGATCTCAACAGGAGTGATTTTTTGTCGCCCTGCAATGTAATATCAAAAGAAAAATCAAAGAACATATACAAAAAAGGTTTCTGTTCAGAACCTGGACTTGTCTGAGACACACACATACAGTGTACTGAACAATACATACAGAACAGAGCCGCATGTGTGAACGAAAGTTGCAAAGAAAGGTCGCCCTTTGAACAACTTCACAAACAAGATCATCTGTATAACGAATAATGCCAGTAATAACATTCATACGCTTCCATTCACCTTCGGTAAAACAGTGTAGCAGAGCATTAACTGTTCAGAGTTTGGTACAGATGCAACACACATTTTCACACATGTAAGAGCATGTAGAAAGTGAAAATATCTTAAAATAGACTGTATACGTGACTTGCTTTTGCCTCCATGGTGAAAACATAAATACAGTTCAGTTTGGGTAACTCAAACACTGAGGAAAAAAATTGGTGTGTTTTTGTATAAAGTAGTATACAAACCAAAATTCCAATACATGAGAAAAAATACATAATTAAAAAAAAGAATAGGAAATGAAGAGAATGTGGAGATGAGCTGAAATGACTTACGTTTTGCATGAAACAAACAGGTTGCTAACACAACAAGCAGCACAATTCCTCCTGTGAAAGCTCCTAATATGATCCATATTGACTGGTCGGCTGGAATATAGAGTATGATATAGCTTATAGGATATTAAACCAAACATTTGTGTGTGTTTTTTTCTGGTAGACATGCAGTAGAATATAAGATATACTTTACATTGTGTGCTGCTTTGATACAGATTTATCTCCTGATACGCAATGCTGCAGTTAAACCCATTAAACAGCTCACAGCGGTACAGACTCAGATCATACAGCTGCACTTTCTGAAGGAGGATGGAGAAGTTTCCTGATTCAGAGAGTTTAGGAAACGTCTTGATACGTCCACCTTTGTAATCCCAGGGCCTCACGTCTCCCAGTAGAGAGATCTCCACTAAATTGTGTGGTGTTGTGTTCTTCTGAGTCCAGACTACTGCTATATCTGCAGTCTTATCCGATCCGAGGAGAGTTGGATGAAAGTTACACGGCAGCAGGACGTCAGACTGGAGCGCAGCAGTAATGTTACTGTGTATTAGAAGTTTACTACTGCACAGATTCTTTCCTAAAATTAAAAAGTTAAATATTATAATTACAAATGTTGACTTCTATAACTCACAGTCCTTCACTACACAAGTCTGTTAATTGTTTAATCATTTGTTTTTTTGTTATAATTTGTTCCTTTTTCAGGAAGTGCTGAAAATACACTGAAGCCAACATATTACATAATCTATTTTAATTTCCATTTAGATTTAGATTTATTTATTTTTGAAATCCAAACTATTCATTAAAACAGCACGTGCCATGAACTTACCACTGTATGTTGGTAAAAACAGAAAAATCCAGACAGCTCGAAACACAAACATTGTGCGTCTGTCACTTCCACACTAAGACAAATGCTATGTGATGCGCTTCTTTGGCTCTCACTTCCTGAAATTATCTGAAGTGGCTATGACATATCACTTTATTTGATGTCTTGCCCACAGCAATAATACACAATCTATATGACGGACACAACCGATTACAGACTTCGATGTTACTACTTCTCTTGTATATAGACATGTCGAGATGTATACTGTTTTTATGATTTGGCTTTCATCGTTCGTTATTTATTCACACAATCCATATTTTCTTTGCTTTTGCTTTTTTTTTTTTATGCTAAAATGTAATAGTGAAACAAAATTTGTAATGTGAAGCCATGCATTATATTAAGCAAATTGAATGGAGACAGTTGAACAGAAGACTAACAGATACAAGGTCAAAGAAGAGACTCACACAAACAGTCACACATATATGATCACACCTTCTGCACCGAATGGTACACCACAAGTGCACATGCTGCACAGACTCTTGCATAACTATCGATTAAATGTTAGTATGCATTATTATCTCACATTATCATGTAAATGTTTCTGTTACAACTTCTACAAAATGAGCTATTTCTTTACAGTGATGCCAATCATTCCATGATCTAGCTAGCTGAACAACATAAAACTACGTAAGACCAACCAGAGTCAGCAGTCGAACAGGAATTTAGCTATAATTAGTGCAATTTTAGATGCACTTACCACATTACAGCTTCTGATTTAACTTTATTAGTCTTTTTATATAACAGTCGTGGAAGTGATCGTGTTTAATACATTTTAAAGAGTCATGTACACACTACAAACACTTCCAAGCTTCCAATCTTTATATTGGCTTGTCATGGTCCCTGGATGCCAGAGATGAACACACACACACACACACACACACACACACACACATGCATCCTTCATTCAAGTAGAAGTACAGATACTCATGTTTTAAATGACTTTGGTAAAAGTTGATGTACTGATTACACTTCCTAACTAAAGTTAACAAAGTTTGGGCTCTGACATGAACTTAAGTAAAAAGTAGCCATTATTACGACCTGCTTTAGCGTCACGCTGGTAACTGGACCACACATCATATCAATACAAAAGAATTTCAAATGTTGTTAACTAATGAATGTCCCCAGGTTGAACATCCACCTTATAGAACACAAGCAGAGAAAAGATGATGATGAGCAGGTGATCAGGAATGTCTCTGTTCTCATTCATGATTCATCGCTGACTCCCTCTGTTTCATCCATGTAAGCCCCATACTTCTTGTTGCCTTCTGTCTTGCACATTGTTAGCTTTATAAACTAGCCCATGTCTGTGGTGTGTGATCACCAGGAAATGTTACAACATTGGTAAATTGAAAAAGCCACACAATGGCATTAAATAGGTTAAAGGGCTCAAAACAGGACGCAATAAGAAGAAATGTATCACATCACCAAATAGATTTAAACTAAAGTAATGAGCCTGGTTTGAAAATGTAAGAAGTATAAATTATAGATATGTGTGTAAAAAAAAAAAAAAAAAAGGAATGAAACTCCAAAGTTGTTCAAATAATCAATAGTGAAGTAATTTGTACTTCGTTACTTCCCACCAAGGCTCACCAAGGACCCAGGCTCACTAATGCCCTGCTGTACATACTGAAATCTCTGGAAATCTCTTAAATCTACTTAGAAAATCTCAAAAATAAATAATGTGATCAGAAGTAAATGATTGACTGCTAGATTATACCTTACAGCCCTGAGTTTAAACTTAATACCTGCAATGAGTTATTTGTGTCGTTAGATGTCGCCAGATCTTGAGGAGAGAAAATTACTTTTTCCACCAAGGTCGCCGCAAACCAGCACCTTTTCTGTCAATTTTTATACCAAAATGTTCATGCTAACTTTGATAGTATGTAACTAAACAGCAAAACTGCATTAGCAAACTTGTAATGAATAAATCCTCATCTTCTGAACCAATAAGAAGACATAAATGTCATTTTCATTTTTTTCTTTTGTGGAAAGTGGTTGTACTTATATATATTTGTTATATATATTTATATATAGGCTATAGGTATATTTATGGGCAGATATTTACAATATAAGATCAATCCTAGACAAAATTCTTCACAACGAAGGTTTTTTTCCTCACGCATCTCAACTTATATGTATGTATGGCCCACTTTTAGAGGTGCAAGAGTGGATTTTTTTCCCCTTACTGAAAATATGAATAAGCTGGAGAAAAAAATAGAAGGTTTAGGCCATGACCTAGTCAGAAAAGTACTACGTCATTTTTAGAGCCTCTCTCACATCCCTTCACTACTCATTCTGATAACATGCTAATACTGCTAAAACAGTGCTCATAAAAAGAGAAGGGTTCAGAAACTGCAGCTGTGACCATCATCATAATGAGGTGGATGGTATCAGTTTATGGTGTTATATAGTGTTAATGTCATGACAATCTTTGCTAATATTCACTCTAGGTGACAGACCATGGCTCATGGTTAAGAAATAAGTATGAGGGTGAAAGCTTAGAAACCTAACCACAAAGCTGTATCTCCTGATACCCAATGATGCAGATAAACCAATTAAACAGACTCAGATCATACAGCTGTGCCTTCTGAAGCAGGATGGAGACGTTTCCTGGCATCTTTATACATCCATCTTTGTATCCCAGAATCTCCCTGTAGTGTGATCTCCAATAGACTGTGTGCTGTTGGGTTAATCTGTTTCCATATTCCTCCATATCTGATACAATGTGAGTTGGATTAAAGTTATACAGCAGCAGGACGTCAGACTGGAAATCAACAGTAATGTTACTGCTTATTAGCAGGTCACTTTTGCATAGACTTTCTCTCACATTAAAAAGTTTTTTATATTTCTATAGATATATTTTCATATTATCCAGACTATTCAACAAATTTAGCTCATGTCATGAACCTACCACTGAAAGTTGGCGGAAAAAAATAGAATCCAGGCACTTTGAAACAAAAACTCTTTGATTTCATAATGCATCTGTCACTTCCACACTAAGAAATATGCTGTGTGATGTGTTTCTTAGGCCCTCACTTCTTCAAATCATCTTAAGCCGCTGTGGCAAATCACTATATGTGATGCCTTGCCCACACCTCTATCCAATAAACATGATATATCTTGACAATCTTTTGTATATAAAGGCCAAACATTTTGGAAATTTGATTGTTTCTATATTTTGGCTTCCATGTTTTTTATAGTTTCATATATTATGCAGCCTGGCATATTATTTATTTGTTTTGCTGTTTTTTATTTTTATTTTTATAGTGAAACAAACTCAGGTCATCTAAAACAGTATTTTACACATTTTATGGAGAGATGTAAACAGCGGAAAAGCAGAAATTAGGTCAAAGAAGTCTTAAATTCACACTTACAAAAAATTGTCACACCTTCAACATCAGTTGTCACACCTTTTGCACCAACTGGTGCAGACAGTTTCTCAGGCTTGCTGGGCAAAATCTCTTGCAGTATTTCTTTGTTAGTTTTTGTCGAGGATTCATTATTATCTTACAACATTTTATTTTTTTAAGGTTTAAAGTTAAACCATCAGCTTTTATAGTTTAAATAAAAACTTTTAATCAATAAGCTGGAGTTGGAAAGTTGTAGCTCTAGTGATTAAGACTTCTGATTGGAGGGTGAGTACAAATTCAAGCAATACCAAATTAAAACTTCTGGGCCCTTGAACAAGGCCCTTAACCTGCTCAGTGCATAAATGAGATAATAGTAAGTTGCATTTCACTGCATGTCGTACCCTGTATGTATGTGTATGTGACAAATAAGATTTGATTTGATTTGATTTGAGTTGCTCTGGATAAGGGTCTAATCTGCTCTAAATAATGCTAAACAAAAACAAGCCATAACATAATAATATAATGAACACTCTTAATAAATATATAAATAACAATGTGATCAAAAGTAAACGAATGACTGCTGTATTACACATTAAAGCACAGAGTTTAAACTTCACACCTGCAATGAGTTACTTGTTTCGTTAGATGGCGCCAAATGACGAGGAACAATTTTTTCACCCAGTTTCGACAGAAGCAAACACATTTCCAGTCAGTATTTTGCTACCAGAATTTTTTATGCTAATTCTGCTAACATGTATCTGAGATCAGCAAAGCTACATTAGCAAAAGCTCACACTTGTCTTACTCAGCTCAAAGTGAAAAATAACAGTGTCTGCACCATGAACAGGCCCTGGGGGCTTGTGGCCCAGTCACTGACAGAGTTGCACATTAAAAACTGTTTGTAAATTATAAACAAAAATAAAGAGGTAATAATAATTACTGAATAAATAATTAAATGTAGAACAAAAATAGCATACACAATGCAATTAAATCAATAACTCAATAACTATGTAAATATTTGAGTGCAGTAAATTTGACTTTGACTTTTCAGTCACACATTTTTTTGCATACTTATTATTATTTAAAGTTTTACAATTCAACAAGTTTTAATTTTGGATGTTACTCGTGGTTTTAAATTTTTTTTTTTTACTTTTTAAAGTCAGAGACACCATTGGACCGAATAGAATTTGGGAATAATTGAGCATGAAATATTCAATTCAATTTAATTTAATTCGGGTTTAATTGTATGGTTCTTTTAACAATGACCATTGTCCCAAAGCAGCTTCAAAGAAATAAATACAAGAACATTTTACAAAACAATTTTTTATGCTGAGTTTTAATATAACAAATGAATAAGTTAAATGGTTTTCACAAAAAAAAAAATTTTCCAAAAGGATCTGCTCCTTATAACCCAACATGTAAAGCCATGTAAAATTCAGCAAGCTCTTCGTATCATTATTGTTTTATCTTCTGCAACTGTTTGTTCTCAAAAAAATGGAGAGGACATGACTGCAAAAGACTTCCTATATCACCTCCGCTTATAATGTCATGGTCTGATCCTGATTACATGATAAGCGTGTTTCTGAGATGGTTTGAGCTCATAGACCTGCTGTTATGACAGAAAGCTCCAGGATGAGCTTCAAAGAGCCAAACAAGCCTAGATCATGTCAAATCAACAGTAAAATCCAGTTACTTGAGCAATCCACGTACAAAGCAAAGGGTTAGACTTGACCCATGACAAGGAGCATTCTACAAAAGCAAATAAAGGGTTTAATATACATGAAACATACAAAAGAGACATTTTAATTGTTTCAGTATCTGAAGAAAAAAGTAGGCCAAACATGTTTATAGTATGTGCCATGTTTAATCTTAAATTAATAATCTTGGTCATAAAAAAATACATAGTTTCTGGTATAAAAAAAACAAAACAAAACAATGCTTAAAAAAAAAAGAAAAAAAATTATATAAATGATTAAACCCAGAAAGAACAGCTTCTTATCCTGGCCCTTGCCATTAATAGCCTGGATCTCCAAAATGTGTATTCAGACCTTAACAAACTTATAAAGCACTAAATGGTTTGGCTCCCATGTATCCCTCCAGTCTTTTAACATGCTACAATCCGTCACGCTCCCTGAGATTTTAAAACTCTGGGCTTGTAGTAGTTCCTAGAAGAGCAAAGTCCACTAAAGGTGGTGTATCATTCTCACATTTAGCTCCTAAACTCTGGAATAGTCTTCCTGACAGTGTTCGGGGCTCAGACACACTCACCCAGTTTAAGTGCAGATCAAAAACATATCTTTTTAGCAAAGCCTACACATAACACACATCACATCATAACCTTGTGCTCCAGAACATCTGATCACATGCACATTATCAACTTGTGCTGTAAATATCACGAACAGCAGCTACGCTAATTCCTCTCCACTGCTTCTCTTTCTCTCCCCATCCTAAAGCATCCTGAGGTTTGGCCAGCTCCAGTCACGTCCCACCTCATGAAGATTATGGACCTTTGAAAAAAGTAGATGCCGAACTCACAAACATCCCCAACCATCTAGAGACGTACCAGTGCCAATTGGATCCCACTACATGTGTGGAGTTTTGACACTGGACCTCCTGGAGTGTTTAAGGCTCTGGCACAGAGAAGCTGTTGCTGGATCTGTGATGACCACAAATGCTGAGCTCAGTAGCTCCTAGTTTTATAACCATAAAGACTGTATAATACTGTAGAAAGAACATTACTTATAATCTTATACTCCAGTACTCATGTTAGTTCTCACTCTCCAGTGTTCTGTATTGTTGAAAGATTTATGATCAAACTCTTGATGTCACTCAAATGAGGATGGGTTCCCCTTTTAAATCTGGCTCCTCTCAAGGTTTCTTCCTCATTACATCTAAGGGAGTTTTTCCTTGCCACAGTTTCCATGGCTTGTTTATCAGGGATAAATGGACACCATTCACCTTGACTGTTGATTTCTGTAAAGCTGCTTTGAGACAATGCCTGTTGTGAAAAGCGCTATAGAAATAAGACTTGACTTGAATTTTAAATGTAGCAGCACATCTTGTTTTCAATAAGCCCAAGAGTCACACTAATTCTCATCTGTTTGTACTTGCTTCCTTGTGGCTTGCATACAGTTCAAGACATTGATGCTTGCCTAGAGAATAACCACAAGCTCCACACCCTCCTACCTTCTCTTTCTCAGATGCGTCTACATCCCGTTCAGAAACCAGTAGTTGGTAAATGAGCAGCGACTTGTGGCTCTATCGCAGAGAAGCACAAAATCACTCAAAAGCATGATTTTTTTCACCACTCTCTGTTGGTAGAATGGCCTACCTAACTCCATCCGGACTGCCAAATCCATTTACATTTACGCCGTTTAGCAGTACAAAAGTGCATTGAGACTCGATCAATGAATAAATCTACACTGGTTCACCACGTTGCAAACTTCATACCTTCAGGCTAAACTCTGTTAGGAGGAATTATAGTACACTGTTTTTACATAAAAGACATACAACAAAAAGGGAAAATAAGTGCTACTTAAGTGTTTCGGAAGAGGTAATTCATCACCCGTCATTTGAAGATTGCCAGTGAGTCAACTGTTTAGACATTCAGGGGAAGTTCATTGCACCACCTCGGTGTAAGAACAAAGAAGAGTCTAGATGTATGTATATCTCTTACCCTGAGAGAACGTGGGACCAATCAAGCAATAGCGTGAGCGTGAGGAAGCGTGGGCCAGTGAGGGTTGATTAAACCCTTGGTGTAAGAAAGTGCTAGTCGATTTTTGGCTCAAGCATCAGTTCAAGCACCAATGTTTTGAATCTGTTGCGTGTAGCTTTCGGGAGCCAGTGGGATGATGTGGGAGAATTATGGCAGATTGCAAAGCTGCATTTGGCTCGTATGCAGAGGACGAAAAACATTCAGAGGAGGCCTGCCAGCAGAGAGTTGCAGTAGTCCAGACTGAACAAGCACCTGAGCAGCCTGTGTGGATAAAAAAAGGTCAAATCCTTCTGATGTTGTAGAGAAGTGGCCAACAAGAACATGTCATACGAGCAACATGAGGGGAAAAGGACAGATGATTGCCCACAGTTACCCCGATTTTATGAGCATTGGCTAAAGGGGAGTTGTGTAGAGATATTGTAAGAGATATTGTAAAAAAAATATATATATATCTCATAGGAATCCCTCAGAATCTTCAAGAAACAACTGAAAAGTCATCTTTTTTTTGTAAACATTTAACAGCTTCTTTCCTTGAACCCTTATTGTCCTAGCATTTTTTATATTTTTATATAAAAATATATATATATAATATATTTTTTTATGACTGAAACCTTGTATGCCGGCTTATGAAAAATCACTTCTTTTATTCTCTATTCTAAGTCGCTTTGGACAAAAGCACTTGTCAAATGAATGAGTGTAAATGTAAATATAAATGTAAGTATGTTCCATTATCTCATGTTCAAAACTGTCTAAACTATAACATCATTTCAGACAATTTATTCGACATATATCATAGAATATTTCACATTTATTTTTATCATATTAAAATTTTGTCGTATAAACCTGTAATTGATTTTTTTCATATTTTTCTTTATGTTGGTTACACAATTTAACTCAACAGAATATTTTTCGTAGATATAAAAAATACTCCCCACCTGATGAAGGAACGGGTATCATCTCATGTGGTCTCCTCTCTTCTAATTCTCATAGATTGGGTTTTCACCCACAAGAGCTTCTAAAGTCATGTGAAACAGAGTTCATATAGGATCAAACTTAGTAACTGATGTTAAAAATGGAATGCAGATATTTTTGTGAAATAATAAAACAATACGTGTCTCGAGTGCAGATATTTACCATCCGTCTCAGGGCCTGGCTGTACTCTGTATATGTCATAGATTGGGTTATCAAATGGACACTCTACAGACCCTAAACAATTGAGACCAATATTTTATTTGATTAGAACTATATTACTGTATTAGTAATTATTTCAAATAAAGCTACAGCAGTTCTCACTGCTTTACAACTTGTGAGAATTCACACCTTTGATAAACACTTACCGCCAGTGCTCTGTGGGTGTGGCTGCTTTCCTGCAACATCCATTTTTTTCTGTTTAGCTGAACGTGTAATAAATCCTTATCAACATCCGTCATTATAAACAACATTGTCAAGGAGTCACCTAATAAAGCATCGTATAATACTTACGTTTTTTGCTTAAATAGAAGACACATGCTATAAATAAGAACAGAAGAACTGCTCCTGTTGAAGCTCCAGTGATAAATATCGCCTGATGTAAACCAGCAGCAAGATCTGTGGAAGATAATACAGTCAGCAAAATAACAAACTACAAGAATGTCTTAACAACCAGTCAGAATGAAGCACGATGGTATAAACAATCCATAATGACTTGTGTATGTCTAAAAGTTAAATTACTAACCAAGCTGTATCTCCTGATACGCAATGCTGCAGTTGGACCCATTAAACAGCTCACAGCGGTACAGACTCAGATCATACAGCTGCACTTTCTGAAGGAGGATGGAGAAGTTTCCTGATTCAGAGAGTTTATGAAACGTCTTGATACGTCCACCTTTGTAATCCCAGGACTTCACGTCTCCCAGTAGAGAGATCTCCACTAAATTGTGTGTTGTTGTGTTCTTCTGAGTCCACACTACTGCTATATCTGCAGTCTTATCCGATCCGAGGAGAGTTGGATGAAAGTTACACGGCAGCAGGACGTCAGACTGGAGCGCAGCAGTAATGTTACTGTGTATTAGAAGTTCACTATTGCACAGATTTTCTCCTGAAATTAAAAATCAACATGCTGTCAAACAAACATCAAATCCACCAGCAGCTACTACAGTGGAAAAGTGTGCACATTCATGCATTTTCACTTCTAATCATAGTGCAACTCACCCTGGACGTACATCAAGCAGCACCAAGGCATCCACACACTGAAACGCATCATGATAAAACGCAGCTCCATCGTACAATCATGAAACTGCAGCTTGTGGTAATGTGACTTTCAAAGCAGTGACTTTCAGAGTAGTGACGATGAGACCGTCAATTCAACATCACTTCCTGAAATGGCTACAAAACAAAAAAAAAAAAAAAAAAAAAAAAAAAAAAAAAAAAAAAAAACACAGACCTGAAGTGCCAGTTGCGAGACTTGAAAACTCACACCTCATTAAAAAAAAAAAAAAAAAGGACATGAGCACAGGTATTTCCCAGCGCACAGAATAATAATTTTATGGGTCTAACAGAAAAATGCATGGTATAAAGTAACAAAACACACTGTTGTTAATAATAATAATAAAAAAGCCATTCAATCGTTCATAAAGCCAAACTTTTTCAATATTTCAGTTTCTGAGATTTGATGTGGAATAACTTGAATATGAAATATGAATCGTATTTAAGGCACATAAATTATTAAAATAAATAATTAAATAATCTGAGTTCCATCTAAAAATTGATCAATATGACATTTTTATATAATTTAACATGTACATTCTAGATTTTTTTTTTCTACCCTTTAAATTTATTAATTCCATGTAATGTCACAGATCTGTTGTTAAAAATGTTTCACAGCATGTGAACCCAACCCAAACACTTGCTGGATATTTTTGGTTTGTGCTCCATCCTGTCTAAACTATTGACACTGTTGAGCATGTGAACCTCAGAAAATCAACAGTTTCTGAAACCAAACTTGTGGCCGAAGTAATTTGGTCTGACCTTCACATCGCTTAGAGAACATCAGCTGAACCATGATCTGTTTCTGCAGGAGTTTCTGTTCTGCTGCCACCTCATTAGGCTGTTGTTTAATTGCATAAATGTGCAAGGTCAATGCAAGAGCACAACCTAAGTCAGAAACAAATCGAGCTGTCAGCAAGAGCTATACATAATGCAGATGTTATCATAAGATAGAGCATGCATGGGGGTGAGAACCATCCAAATGTCAAATGGTGCAGATAACCAAATAACACAAATAGTTTCCAGTGAAACTACCATGCAATAAGTGGGTCATCATATAATGATTAACCGCACAGTCATGCCGTTTAAACTACAGGATCTCCACAGTGATACTTTTAATCCCATAGAGAAATGAACAAACTGTATAACAAAAACACTGAATACAAGGTGTCAAAAATCAATATGACTGCCCATAGAGAGGAAATGTAGCAGGAAAGGGAAGTTACTTGGCTTTTTCTTAAAACTTACAGCAATTGAAATGCCTACACATTTTATACCAGTTGCACACCAAGAACTAAAAAAAAGCTGGAAACAGCATAAAAAATAGGAATTTTTGAGAGTACTATTAGTTGGTGTTGATCAAGTCAGACTCTGTAGCAGGATGATAAAAAAAATAATAAAAAAAAGACAATTTCTGACTAACACTCATTTACATTTATGAGATTTGGCTTTCATTCAGTGCTATGAAATCTCGAATAAATACCCCCTTAATCTGGTTTACTAGGTCATAGCCTTAAAGTACAAAAAGAATCTGTAGGGGAAGTAGTACAGTAAGAAAAGAATACAGACAACAGAGTTTTATAAATAAAAAAGGCTAATGTAATTATTTCATTAAATAGTTTGAATCATTTTAAAGGCATTGCCTGAGTACCAGAACAGAGAAGAACCTTGATCCATGCCTTTCTGGCACCCTGAGAAATGATGGTATCAGTCGAGGATTCCTAGAAGATCGCAGGAAGTGTGGAGAATGTACAGAATTATTTACTTGGGTGGTGGATTGTCAGGCTATTTTTATTTTGAAATAAAAAAAAATATCAATGCTGTTCATTCTATTCATAAAGACGCCCTGCATCAGATAAGACTGAAATAGTCATGCTACACACACCGAGGACACATTTACAATTTAAGCAATTCAACATCTGAGGTCATACAAGCAAGTGACGTTTCTCTCTTCACTTCTGCTTTGGTTATTTTGAAGATCTCTGTAATAGGGCTGTACAAATAATCAAAAATAGATGCATAGATGTAAAATATAAAAGCTGGTGGGAAAGTCTGTAGAAATCTAAATCTATACTTGTGCTTATACTTTTTTTTTTTGTCAGCAATTGTGGGACCAACTGGCTTGACTGTAACTGTAATGATCATTGACAAACATTTTTAGGGAATTATTCCTGATTGGCTGTCTGCCATTGCATTTGCTTAATTTATATATCTATATCTATATGTATGTGTTTTTGGGTATTTGGATAAGAACTATAAAGACTATTCACTTTCTTTTGTTCAAAAGAATATGAAACATGTATGGGGGGGG
>MU554589.1:6407492-6481037 GCA_024362625.1 Silurus asotus | reverse complement strand
GGGGGGGTAAAAAGAATGCAATGAAAATGAAAGTGGGTCGTGAGTTAGTCCTTTCTCCACATATCCTTCACCTGAGGCAACACATTTCTCCAAACGATGGATGAGCTGGTGGAAGCAGTCTTTGAAGAAAACTTCTTTTTGGCTTTTGAGGGAAAGTTCCACATTGGTAATCACCTCATCTTGCCACGAAGTGGTTTCTCAAAGTGATGAAAGAGGAAGAAGTCACTGGGTGTGAGGTCGGGGGAGAAGGGGCAGAATTCTGTACCCCAAGTCGCCCACATGTTTCACTGTTTCGATGAGGTCATTACCCAAATGTAACTTTTCCTCAAGAACCATTTTGATTTTACTGAATGTACAGAGTGTAGGAAATGGGGGGGAAAAAGGGTTTGATTGCATTTTCTTCAGTATTGTGCAGCACGACAGAGTAGTATCAGTTACTGAGTGATCTCTTGTATCTAAGACCAGAAAAACGTATATTAAAAATGATTTATTTAAAAAAAAAATTATATAAACCATAAACTGTAATAACAATTTTAACTGTAAAAACACTTTTCTAGTATTATAAGAAGGGGGCGGAACAAACACTAGACCCGTCACTCATTCTAGATAACGTGTTTTATTGGCTAAGCTAACATTTATATTAAGGGATAAAAAAAAAAACCATTTACAAACATGGAATCTGAGACTATATGAAATGAGATTTCATTTATAAAATAAAATCAGAGAGATTACACCATGAGCGATGGCTGATTTACAGCACAGTGTAAAACAATCTATTAGATAATAACTATTACTGTGGTGCATTAATAAAGAAGTAACATATTTATATTGATGGTATTATCCAGAGCGACTTACAGTTTTACAGCTGAGCAATTGAGGGTTAAAGGTTTTGCTCAAGGGCCCAGTAGTGGCAAGGGCTCATCCTCGCTGGGATTTAAACCCATGTCCTTTTGATCAGGAGTCTGGAATCTTTTCCACTGAGCTACCAATCACACAAGGAACCCATTGGAAAATTTAAAGAAAACATTTACGTTTATGGCATTTGCCAGACCATATATATTTTTAATCTGGTTTATTAGGACATAGATTACATCACTTTAAAACTCTGCTGGTAAAGCATTTTTTTTTTACTGAAGATGAGCTAAAAAAAAAAGACAGAAAATCAATTTTTAGAAAGGTGGCACATTTTAATACTTATAGGAGAGAGAAAAAAAAGATTCACATTGCATAGGGTTGACTTAAAAAAAATTAAAACAAAAAATTGTTAAAAGCATGTAATAGGGATGGTGATTGGCAAAGAGGTGCAGCTACATAAAAGTTAACGATGTAATGCATCGATTTAAAAAAGTGTGCATTAGATACGGCATTTGTTGCAATTTGTATTGCAATGAATCATTTTGAACATATTTGCATTAGTAAAAAAACAACTTATTTATATATCATTTTTAGTAAATACGCTATATCTTTATTTAGAAAGTGACAAAAATTTGTGACCAATGTGTGCATTTTCTTCAGTATCGTTCAGTCCGAGAGTAGTAACAGTTACTGAGTAATCTCTTGTATCTAAGAACAGAAAAATAGTTTATTAAAAATGATAAAAAAAAATGTTTGATATAAACCATAAACTGTAATAAAAACAAATAAAGAAACATTGATATATTAGTAAACAGCAAAAACTGTAAACGATCAGTTACAGACATTTACCCTCCTTTCTATGGCTGTTCTGTACTGTGAAGTGTGTAAATCCTGGAGGAAGAGAAAATATATTTTATAGTATTTCACCAAGAAAGATCTGAACTGTCATTTTCAGGTTGATTAATGTTAGAGTTGAAGACCACCCTGAAACATGTTTAATATGATGGTGTGTTTAGTGGATCTGATGAAAGTATGAAAATGATCAAGGGAAT
The DNA here is from genome assembly GCA_024362625.1 of Silurus asotus. Lineage (NCBI taxonomy): Eukaryota > Metazoa > Chordata > Actinopteri > Siluriformes > Siluridae > Silurus > Silurus asotus. The sequence goes on along the minus strand of MU554589.1, from coordinate 6,479,130 downwards.
TATGGGTAATGTAGAAAATTGGTTAACAAAGTGAAAGGAATGCAACATATCACTCAATAAATCTAGAGTGATGTCTTATGTGCTTAGATTAACATCACTCAGGGTGGATTTTTCTTTTAAAGACATGTCAACATCCTACACAGCTGTGTGTGAAAAGAAACTAACACAATGTACTCACACTTCTGTGTAACAGTTTTCACTACTGCTCTCTGGCTGCTGATTTCCTGCAACATGCAAAACAACCACAAGGTTCATCTTTACTTGCCACAAATTGATTAAAGACACACACATTACAGGTTTATTTTAACCGAAAGAGAAAGAATGTAAAATATTCCAAGAATTCCAGAATTTTTTTTTATTATACATAAATTATTTTGTATTTGATCCTTTACCAACCAGCAAGATTTCTGACTCCCACACGCCCGAATTAGTCCTGTTTCTTTAAGAAAGAACTCCTAATATCAACTCATTATGTATTTAAAGAAAATAAAAAAAAGGACACCTGTTATAGAATCAACCTCTTCCACTCAAACCTCTCCAAAACCATAGGCAAGACCAAAAAGCTTGTACAAGATTGTAGACCTGCAGAGGTCTGGAATGGGCTACAAGACCATCAGCAAGAAGCTTGGCGAGAGAGAGACCACTGTTGGGGTGATCATTTTGAAGAAAATGGAAGAAATACAACTACAGTACAAGAAAATTCAATCGCTCTCGTTTTGGAGCTGCATGCAAAATCTGACCTCATGGGGTGAAGAGAAGTAGGAGATCAACCCAGAATTACACGGGAGCAGCTTGTTAAGGATCTCAAGGGAGCTGGGACCACAGTCGCCAAGAAAACCATTCGTAACACAACAAGGTCCCTCTGCACATAAACAGACCCGTCTAAAGTTTGCCAACGAACAGACAGATGATTCAGAGAAGGTTTAAGAGAAGGTGATGTGGTCAGATGAAAGGAAATTTGAGCTCTTTGGCACAAACTTGACTTGACTTGAATATGACTTGACGTGAGTTTCTCTGCTAAGGGCAAAGGAAGTCCCTTTAGAAGAAGGATGAGAACGTCCTGGGCTCATCCAGAACACTGAAGATGGGTGGTGGATGGTTTCTTCCAGGATGACAATGACCAAAAACATATGGCCAAGTCAAGAATCTGATGGTCTTGTAGCCCATTTTAGACCTCTGCAGGTTCTACAATTCTTGTCCCTAAAAACTTTTGACAGCTCTTTGGTCTTGCCCATGGTGGTGGAGAGGTTTAAATGGAAGAGGTTGATTTTGTGATGGGTGTCTTTCATACACATAAGTTGATATTAGGAGTTCTTTCCTAAGGGACAGGACTAATTTGGTTCAGTGAAAATAAAAATTATTGCTTATTTGTTATGGGATTAAATACTTATTTCACTCGATTAAATACAAATGAATCTACAACCTTATAACCTTTTATTTATAAACGTTTTTAATATTTAATATTCACTATTAATATTCGGTCTCTATTTGTTCAAATAAACCCACAATAAAAATTCTAGACTGTTCATTTCTTCGTAAGGGGGTAAACTTAGCATTGGATCCTGGAAACCTGTTCCAGCATGACAATGCCACTGTGAACAAATCAAACTCCATGAAGATATGCTTTGCATGGGATGGAGTGGAAGATCTCCTGCTATAAGTCTCTGACCTCAACGCTATTGAACATCTTAGGGATGAATGTAAACGCTGACTGCACTCCAGGCAGTATAATTCTGTTATGTTGTAGTCGGACACTACAAGCATTTTTTCCCATCAAACTACACACATAAGTTTGTTGATTGGACATCAGGAAAGGCACACACCTCTCTACAGAAGGCCTCACAGCTGAAAATGGAGCTCAGAGACAGGATTGGTATAAGGCACAGATCTGGGAAAAGCTCCATATAATTGCTGCTGCACTGAAGATTCTGAAGAGCACAGTGGCCTCCATAATTCTCAAATGGAAGAAATGTGACAGAACAAGGACTCTTCTAAACCATAACACCTGGCTATACTAAGCAATCAAGGGAGAAGAGCCTTAGTAAGAGAGGTGACCAAGAACCCTAATTCACTCTGACTGAACTCCAGAGATTTGCCAACGGGCACCTGAAGGACTGTGTGGACAAGATGATATGGTCTGATGACACCAAGATTGAACTGTTTCAATGCAACTCTAGAAGTATGTATATTTATATTTATATAAATATGAAATTGATGATAATTAGCACCTGTTATAATTGGTTAATCATATACCTGATTCTGATCGTACAAAATTTGTCGGGTTAAAAAAATGTTTGGTGACATCAAATATTGATATGATTTAGATTTTTCATCTGTTCGCTTACTTTGCATTTTGCTAATTGATAAAAAAAAAATATATAATTATTATAATAAAAGACATGCCTAAAACGTTTGCACAGTGACCCCCCCCCCCCCTTCTCAATGCAAACACTCACGTTTATTGCTTGTGCAGCAAAAACATGTTATGAATAAACACAGAAGCAATAATCCTACTGCTGCTGCTGCTGCTGCTGTGATGAAGGATCCATGAGGCTGGGAAAAGCAAAACCAAGCTGTATCTCCTGAAACGCAATGCTGCAGTTGAACCCATTAAACAGCTCACAGTGGTACAGACTCAGATCATACAGCTGCACTTTCTGAAGGAGGATGGAGAAGTTTCCTGATTCAGAGAGTTTAGGAAACGTCTTTATACGTCCACCTTTGTGATCCCAGGACCTCACGTCTCCCAGTAGAGAGATCTCCAGTAGAATGTGTGTTGTTGTGTTCCTCTGAGTCCACACTACTGCTATATCTGCAGTCTTATCCGATCCGAGGAGAGTTGGATGAAAGTTACACGTCAGCAGAACGTCAGACTGGAGCGCAGCAGTAATGTTACTGTGTATTAGAAGTTCACTACTGCACAGATTTTCTCCTGAAATTATAATTCAGAAACAGTAGAATGAGAAATTCTCCTCAGAAACAAAAATGTAATTTTTACTTTTTACACTTTAAATAGTTAACTTAGCGTTAGCAATCTATTTGTTTTGAACTTACCGTGTCCAAACACCAAACAGCACCAATAAACCATCCAAACCCCAAAACATGTCAGCTTAAAAAGTGCCATCGTACAAACACAAAACTGAACCTCATCTAAACACTCCAGAGTCTGAACAGTCATGATGAGAGACAGTAATGATGAGAGTTGTACACTTCCTAAAAAAGCTTTAAATAGCTAAATTCTTAATTATCCAAGTTTTTTCTCTGATCTTAGTCAACCATAGCATCCGGGATGTTCTTCCCAGCCAAAAATGAAAATAAAATAAAAAAATAAATATATATATATAATGGGCCATTTATTATCTAATAAACCATACAGAAGTAATACAAAGTGAGACTGCATCTTTAAAGCAAGAAGCAGGAGCACTAGCTAAAAAATAAAATGTTTTTTCTAGTATTATAAGAAGGGGGCGGAACAACCACTAGACCTGTCACTCATTCTAGATAACGTGTTTTATTGGCTTAGCTAGCATTTATATTAAGGGATAAAAGAGGACATTTTCAAACAGAGTCTGAGACTGTATAAAATTAGATTCAGATAAAATCAGAGAGATTACACCATGAGCGATGGCTGATTTACAGCACAGTGTAAAACAATCTATTAGATAATAACTATTACTGTGGTGCATTAATAAAGAACTTACCCTGAGTAACATTTATATTGATTGTATTATCCAGAGCGACTTACAGTTTTACAGCTGAGCAATTGAGGGTTAAAGGTTTTGCTCAAGGGCCCAGCAGTGGCAAGGGCTCATCCTCGCTGGGATTTGAACCCATGTCCTCTGGCATCTTTTCCACTGAGGTACCAATCACACAAGGAACCCATTAAAAAATTAAGGAAACATTTACGGTTATGGCATTTGCCAGACCTCATATTTGCATCCTGGTTTATTAGGACATAGATTACATCACTTTAAAACTGAAAGATGCGCTAAAAAATAACAGAAAATCCATTTTTTGAAAGGTGGCGCATCTTAATTTTTATAAGGACAAAGGAAAAAAGATTAACTTTGCATAGGGTTGAACAAAAAAAAACAACTAACTGAGGCAATGACTGCCTTTTTGATTTTTGTCAATGCAGTTGTAAATATGGTGTGAAAAAATAAAACTACACCATTGATTGAAAAAATGGACTTTTGATCAGACGGTCATGAGTTCAAGTCTCTGTACCACCAAGCTTCCACTACTGGCAGCCCGTAAACGACGTAAGTGTAATGAAGCTTATTGTCTGTTACATTAGGATGATTTATAAGTAAAAGCCACCACTACAAGGCAGCAACTTTACCTCGCTTTATCTCGCTGCACTTATTGTTTGTTTCTCATGACCTTTTTCTCACACTTCAGCCATGGCTACACACACTTCTAAGGTATAAATCAGTAAAATGTATTTTTCAAGGTTCCATGTATTAAGACTTCACACATTAGTAATTCACAGTTACGAATAAAATCATTCACCTTAAGATCAAGTCACATGATTTATAATTCAAGCAATACTGAGAAAATTACTGCAGCTCATCTAAACACACCAGATTTCAACCAGACAGAGATTTCAATACTTCACTTCCTTTAAAAAGCTGCACATCCCAAAATACACTTGTTAATTCATAGAAACGTTTATATATATATAAAAAAAAAGCAACAAAATATGAGCAAAAGGAAAACTAATACAGGCATTTGCATAGTATTAAAATATACCAGAATAGTGCAGATGTTCCAGTGGACGTCTCTTATTATCAGAAATATTATAAAATAGCCTTCATCTGTCAAATATACATTACTGCACAGTGAGATTATTTTCTTCGCCTATCCCAGCTTATTAGGAAGAATAAAGTAAACAAAGAAGCAGCATTCATTCATCAATAAACAGCAAAAACAGTAAATGATTAGTTAGTGACATTTCCCCATTCCAGCTACGGCTGTTCTGTACTGTGGAGTGTGTACATCCTGGAGAAACAGAAAATATATTTTATTTCTTAAAAAAAATAAAATAAAATAAAATTTAAAAAAAAGCTTTTTCTAGTGCAGTTACAACAGAGTTTAATAAGAAAAAAATATGAACGATCTCAGCATTTCATGAAGTGCAAGAGGGACTAGAGCACTGCTGCATTGAAGAACTGCGTGCTAATCAGTGGCTAGTCAAATGGAATTGTGGGTAATGTAGGAAACTGGTAACCAAAGGTACCAAACATATCAGGCAATAAATCTAGAAGTCTAGAGTGATGTGTTATGTGCTAAGTCTAAAAATTAGCATCACTCAGGGTGGATTTTCATTTTGAAGACGTGTCTACATCGTACACAGCTGTGTGTGAAAACTAACACAATGTACTCACACTTCTGTGTAACAGTTTTCATGACTGCTCTCTGGCTGCTGATTTCCTGCAATATGCAAAACAACCACAAGGTTCATCAGTCCGTCTGTCTGTCTGATTTAGCAGCATGTATTTTTATACATAAAGTATGCAAAGACTCACCTTTATCGCTCATGCTGCAGAGACACGTTATTGATAAACACAGAAGTACTGCTGCAATTGCTGCTGCTGCGATGAAGGATTTATAAGGCTGGAAGAAGGTTGTAAGACCTGCAGAAGATAAGAATGTCTTTATATGGGTCTAAACAGGGTATTTGTACAGTACGGGCAGATTTTTATTAGCAGGAGGTTTGTGTGTTTAAAAGTGTAATTACTAACCAAGCTGTATCTCCTGATACGCAATGCTGCAGTTGAACCCATTAAACAGCTCACAGTGGTACAGACTCAGATCATACAGCTGCACTTTCTGAAGGAGGATGGAGAAGTTTCCTGATTCAGAGAGTTTAGGAAACGTCTTGATACGTCCACCTTTGTGATCCCAGGACTTCACGTCTCCCTGTAGAGAGATCTCCAGTAGATTGTGTGGTGTTGTGTTCCTCTGAGTCCAGACTACTGCTATATCTGCAGTCTTATCTGATCCGAGGAGAGTTGGATGAAAGTTACACGGCAGCAGGACGTCAGACTGGAGCGCAGCAGTAATGTTACTGTGTATTAGAAGTTCACTATTGCACAACATTTCTCCTGTAATTGTGATTCAGAAACGGGGCAATGAGTAAAAGTCTCCTCTTTAAACTAGTCTATTAAGTGTTTATATTTATTGTGAACTTACCGTTTCCAAACACCAACCAGCACCAATAAACCATCAACACCCCGAAACATCTCAGTGTGAAAAGTGCCATCGTACAAACACGAAGCTGTTGTTCATCTGAACACTCCAAACTCCAAACAGTTATGATGAGATTTTTACACTTCACTTCCTGTAAAAAGCCGCACTCCCCAAGACAAATTTCTATGCAAATGTAAATGTGTGTTTAAAAAAAAAAAGAACAAAACATAAGATAATAATAAAAAAAAATAATGCTTGGTACTCACTAACCCATTACAGAACTATTAGGCAAGAGAGGATGCATCTTTCAAGCAAGAAATAAGAGCATTGTCTATATATGAATAAACATTGTTGTATGTTATAAAGCAGAAGAAAAAGGCTGAGTTTCCAGTCAATGTCTATTAATAGTCAGAGATTTCAAAACAGCATATTTCCCATTTTTAAAAGGCAGAGTTTGCTTGCAAATCTAAAGATGTATAAGAGTCGATTTTGGATCATTTCACACATTAATTAAACCTACGCTTCATCTTGAATTGCTATAAATGTTCCAATCTAGCATGGTTTTAAAGTAACAGACATAAGAAACATACCCTGCATAAACAAACCCATTAAATATCCCAAAAATAAAGATCAAAGGAGGCAGACGTTTAGAAAGGAGGAGGGCTTTTCCACTTGTATTTGGCTAAAAGTCTTGGAAAAGATTAGCACAATTCTGTATTCGGTATTTTATCTCTAACTTTTCGGGTCTTCTGATTTGGCTAAACAACTCTGATGATGCTCCCATGCAGAATGTAGTGTTGATAAAATATGTATATTTGCAAGTTTGTTTATGGGAGGAACTGGAAGATGATTGCACCTCGCATCATCTGACTGTGGACCTCTGACTCTCAACAGCGTTGCATTTACATTTACGGCACTAAATTCATATATAACAATAAACCATCAGCCTACAACTTTGTTGAGAGGATAAAACAAATAAACATAAAGAAAGACAAAACAAACTGGAAAGAGGGCTAGAGTTTTAGTGTTTTGTGAAAAGGTGGGTCTTCACCCGTCGCTTGAAGATAGCTAGTGACTTTGTGGACATCAAGGCGGAAGTTCATTCCACCACCTTGGTGCCAGAACAGAGAAGAATCTCGAAGTAAACGCATTGCATTGATCTTACCTTTCTGAACACACATCATTTACATTTACAGCATTTGGCAGATGCCTTTATCCAACGCAACTTACAGTTATACATTTTTTTGTACAACTGAGCAGTTGGGGGGTTAAGGGCCTTTCTCAGGGGACCAGGAGGGCCTTTCTCAGGGGACCAGGAGTGGCAGCTTGGTGGTGCAGGGATTTGAACTCACAACCTTCTGATCAGAAGCCTAAATGTCTTAACCACTGACTTCCGCCTTTCTAATAAAGGGGCCTTTTCACGTATCATATGGACATTTAGAGTTCAAATCTTTCATCGCATCTCCCAGTGATGTTAGAAATCTGGAGTCAGAGCGCAGAGTATGTCGTGATACGCCACCCAATATCACACTGTGTAACTACACACACACACACATCACACAGCTATGAATCAGCAGGATCTTTATTTTAAGCGAAGACTGAAATCATTATGCTAAACAATTCAATCAATTCCTTAACGTTGGCGGTCCTACAAGCACGTCACATATTTTCCACTTCTGCTTTGGCTGTTTTGAATATCTGAGTAATAAATCTGCACACTTTATCGAAACCAGATGACTCAGGAGTGTAGTCTTTTTTTTTATTTTTCATTATTGCTTCTGCTTGTGCGTATAGTTTTTTGTCAGATGTGGGCGGGACTAACTGGCTTCGCTGTAACCTTAAATATCATTAGCTAGCAATTTTTCGAGAAATGATTTCTGATTGGCTGTCTGCCATTGCCTTTGCTTAATATATACATATACACATATACACACACACACATACGCACAGTATATATTAGGGTTTCCGGACAGTTAGGAGGAAAAAATGCAAAACACAATATTGCTTTTTGAATTTTTTTTTTTTATTAACGCAGTGTATTATTATTAAAATTCGTAAAAAACTGTTTACATTTCTAAAAGAATTACATTTTAAATGCATGCTTGGTTAAATATATATATATATAAAATGATTAAATATTTACAAAAATCTACTCTAAAAATAAAATCGAATAAATCGAATTAATGCAATACACCTTTTTTTTATACTGTTTAAATTGGTACATGACCGGAAATTAAAGTAAAAAATGAAATGAAATAATTGACATTTGTTAGACTTCATTTGGGTAATACAGATGTGTATGTAAGTGTGTGTGTGTTTTGCATTCAGCATTAAATGTTCTAAAGATAGGATCTACATAACTGTTCATATTTTCTGCAGAATTTAACAAATGTCTTCGTTCCTACCGTTCTTCATTTTCATGCACAAAACAAATCGTATTTCCGGGACGGCGTGAGCAGCCACAGTGACACTGCACTAACTCGAGTTTCTTTTTTATACTCGTGGGATTGTTGTGTATGTTTTTTAAGTTGAATAATAAAAGAAAAGACTAAACAAACTTGCAGTCCGCCACTTTATACGTTCATGAGGAAACGGAGATTATAACAATGTTCCGCACGTAAAAAGAATTGCATTCGGTACACGTGAGCTCTGAACCAAAAGCCCTGCATCGAAGAAAGTTCGGTAAAAACATGTGTACCGTTACACCCCTAATTAACATAGATAGTAACAGTAACAGAGTGAAGGTCTTGAAGGTAAGAGCAGAAAAAAATGTTCATTTATTAAGAATGATGAATATCTGAGATAAAACTATAAACTGAAATAAAAACAATAAAAGAAACAGCATTTATACATCAATAAACAGCAAAAACATTGAATGATCAGTTGCAGACATTTCCCCTCCCTGCTATGGCTGTTGTGTACTGTAGAGAGTGTACATCCTGGTGGAACAGAAAATCTATTTTATTTCATAAATAAATGTTTTTCTGGTGCAGTTACAACAGTGTACAATAATCTCGGGATTAAAGCCCAACTGCATGAGGGACTGAAGCTCTGCTGCATCGATGAACTGAGTGCTAATCAGCAGGTGGTTAAATGGAATCGTGGGTATTGTAGAAAAACTGGCAACCCAAGTTAGTTAAGCTAGAGTGAAGATTGTGTGTTAATTCAGATTTTTTTTTTTTTTTTTAAAGACACGTCTACATCCTACACACCTGTGTGTGTGTGTGTGTGAGAAAACAGATCAACACAATGTACTCACACTTCTGTGTAACATTTTTCACGCCTGCTCTCCGGCTGCGGCTGCTGATTTCCTGCAACATGCAAAACAACCACAAGGTTCATCTTCACCTGTGACAAATTGTGTTTCACTCAGAGATGATAGATTTTGCACGCATACTTATTTATAGGCAAATACACACCTTTATCGCTCATGCTGCAGAGACACGTTATGGATAAACACAGAAGTACTGCTGCAATTGCTGCTGCTGCGATGAAGGATTCACAAGGCTGGGAAAAGGTCGTAAGACCTGCAGAAGATAAGAATGTCTTTATATGGGTCTAAACGGGGTATTTGTATAGTACGGGCAGATTTTTATTAGCAGGAGGTTTGTGTGCTTAAAAGTGTAATTACAAACCAAGATGTATCTCCTGATACGCAATGCTGCAGTTGAACCCATTTAACAGCTCACAGTGGTACAGACTCAGATCATACAGCTGCACTTTCTGAAGGAGGATGGAGAAGTTTCCTGATTCAGAGAGTTTAGGAAACGTCTTGATACGTCCACCTTTGTAATCCCAGGACCTCACGTCTCCCAGTAGAGAGATCTCCAGTAGAATGTGTGGTGTTGTGTTCCTCTGAGTCCACACTACTGCTATATCTGCAGTCTTATCCGATCCGAGGAGAGTTGGATGAAAGTTACACGGCAGCAGGACGTCAGACTGGAGCTCAGCAGTAATGTTACTGTGTATTAGAAGTTCACTACTGCACAACATTTCTCCTGTAATTGTGATTCAGAAACAGTACAATGAGTAAAATTCTCAGAAACAGCATCTTTAAACTAATCTTCAGTTTTATTAATACTTTCATTATTAATCCTGGCGACAGTGAAGGCAATCTATTAACTGTTTATAATTATTTTGAACTTACCGTTTCCAAACACCAACCAGCACCAATAAACCATCAACACCCCGAAACATCTCAGTGTGAAAAGTGCCATCGTACAAACACGAAGCTGCGGTTCCTCTGAACACTCCAGTCTCCGAACAGTTATGATGAGAGTTTTACACTTCACTTCCTGTAAAAAAGCTGCAAACCCAAAAACAAATTTCCGAATTCTAAACAAAAAAAAAGGCAAGAAAGAAACAGACCTAATAATTAAAAATAAACCTTTTATAAAGGTGAGGCTGTATCTTTCAAGAGACAAATAGGAGCACAGTCTAGATCATTAATTTATTTATTTTTTAAAAGGAGAAGGGTGGGGCTTCTGTGGGGTGTCAATACCAGATACTTCAAACCACCCGTCAATCAATTCCTTTCTCACATCTCATTGGCTGAACGTTCATTTCTATTATAGAATAAAAGAAAACTGCTGTTTTGAGGTGTTTTTGTGTGATAATCCGATAGTAGAATCCGAGTTCCTGTCCAAATGCGACAATCTACAAGATCTGATTTTGAATCATTACATACATTAAACTATTCACAAAAATAGATAATTTGCTTGAAAAATTATTAATACTTTTAAAGTTAAAGTTAAGGCATAAATTTAGATTAAGTGACATTTGAATCACATACGAGCTGGTTTTTGGGAAAAGCTCGGTTTTCAAGAAAGTATTTTCTTTATCTATGTTTACACACGATCACCTTCAAAATAGTCCTCTTGCACAGCGATACAGCGCTCCCAGCATTCCTGCAACTTCTGGAATGTGTTCTATTTTTTTTTTTAAGTCTTAAGTAACTTCTGCGATTCGCACTGGATTTCCGCCATCGTGTCAAAACTGCGACCGCTGAGCCGGAGCCCTGTCTTTGGGAAACGGGCGAAGTCCGCAGGAGCCAAATCTGCTGAGTAGCTTGTGTGTGGAATGAAGCTCGCGTGAGAGCTCTGTGACAGGGTGCGTACGCGGGAAAAATAGCAGATGTGGTAACGAACGCGGTCAGACGCACAGCCTCCGATGAACACAGCACGATTGCCTTGGCACACTGTCTCAAGGTCGGTGCTCCCTCTGACTATGCGTGTAGCCTGGTGCTGCCATCTGCTGGTGTCAAAAAAAAAAACTAGTCTTGAAACGTTTCAAACCACCAAAATAATGGTCAAAGGAGGCAGAAGGTCAACTTTCAGAAAGGTGGAGCGCTAATCCACTTTATTGATTGGTCTGAAAATTTTGTAATTGGCTACTTAAGAGACATTGTGCGATACAAACATTGCTTTCCAACAAACATGGGATACATGGGTTATTTCAAGTCTCAATTCCAAAAAGGACAAAAGAAAAAAAAAAGTTACCACTGCATGGCGTTGGACTGAAGAAAAAAAAAAAATAGACTAACTGATGCAATGACCGACTTTCTTTTTCTTAAGATTCAAGTTTCACCACTTTTTTTTTTTTTTTTTTTCTTTTTTTTGTTTTGTCAATGCCATTGTAAACACTTTGCATCCCATCAAAAGGATGAAAAACAACAATGCTGAGAATGATGGAAAAAATAAAATAAAAATCTCAACATGAGCTCCAGGGCTTTTTTTTTTACATATTTCAGAAGTGAAATGAATTAAATATAACAAAAAAAAAAAAGACAGGTTTTAGTTAACTTGAGCAAAGCAAAAGAAAGAAAACAAAAAAAACCCAAATTGCACTACGGATCGAAACGTTCTTGCCATAGAGAATACAGCTATAGTGATAACTGAAATTTGAGCTTATTGTCTGTTACATCATGATTTAGAAGTGAAAGCCACCACTACAAAGCAGCAACTTGAACAGCTGTATTGTACCATAGACTAGAGCGAAGAGCAGGTGGCGTAAAGCTGGGAAAAAAAACGGTGGCGAAAAAAAACAAATCTGTTATAAGAGGATTATTGCAAAAATGTGAATGAAGCTGAAGAGTCCAGACCTCTGCAAAAGCTCCAATAACTTAGATTACAGGTAGTACACGCTTGTCAAAAATCAGTAAGCGAAAACAACAAAAAAAGTGCAACAGTGGTGCAGAGGTGACAAACAGAAGCTTGTATATATATATTTCTATTTTTTTCCCGTCTCGCCACGTAGACAGATCAGCATGTACTTCGTGTTTTAAAGAACAAAAGAAAAAACAAAAACAAAACAAAACAAAAAAAGCAAAGAGGAAGATCACAGTTTGATTTCTCCTCCTTGTGAAGGGAACCAAAAACCTCTCGAAAGAGAAACGGCTTCCTCTGGCGTTCCTTTGTGCGAGAGATGAAGGAGAAAAAAAAAAAAGAACAGCAGAGCACTTGTTAGAAATCACACAGAGCCACACTCTGAAGTAGACGCCAAAACCGTGGCGAGTTTCCTCTCACAACTCGAAGTCCACCACAGAGCGACACACACACACACACACACACACACACACACACACACACACACACACACACACACACACACACACACAAAAACATTCAGGGAGGAAACATTCAGCTTATATTTCTTCTTTTCACTGAAGAACCATTCAGCTCTGATGCCAGTGATCGCAACTTGTACAGGTGAACCAAAAATGGAGATGTTTCTACAGGGCTGAAAAATGCTCACACTTAATTTAATGATAAAAATGTTTGAATGGGCGTGTAACTGGGTGAATGCGCGTTTATAAAATCTGTGGTGAGCCCGGTGCCTCCAGTGCTACGAAGGCTGGCCGTGTGATTGAAATGCTCTCTTTCGCTTCGTTCGGGTGCTTCAGAACTGGGTTCAAAGTTCACGCTGCGTCTCGGGAGAAAATCCACACGTTTCACATTGAGACCAAGAAGGTTCTGTATAATCTTCAACCAGCAGGGATGTGATTTAAAAAGTAAGAATAAAACACGGAAAAAAATTCTGGGAAAAAAAAACAAAAATTATTATAATAAAAAAAATTCACACTGCAAAAGGTTACTCTATTTACATACTTTTTTTTCTTTCTTTCTGAAGACAAAGTATTTCTTTACAGATTCTTAAATTCAACAAATTTGAAGCGAGTCCTTATATTTCAAGTTGTTCATCCTCATCCTTTTCTGGTTTTTGCCAACATTTTGTGTTCGCTCATTCACAAACAGGCGAAATAAAGCTTCTGGACACGTTTTTTTCTCCTGAGCGATCAGGCCGTGGCTTCCTCGCGATGCCGCTTTCTACAAGCACAAGAGGAAATGAAAGCACCAGAAGCGCGAGACTACCTCCCCAGGAGTGTCCCTACTCAGGGTTAGTACTGAGTGGGACACGTGTGTCAGCTTGGCCACCCTGATGAGGACACTGTTCTCTTTGACCCTAGGGACTGGGAAAGGGGTTTGGAGGGGGGGGGTCAAAGGGTCGATTGTTGTCGGCCCGGCTCAATCGTCACTGTCCGAGAGGGTTTCATACTGCTCCGAGAGCAGCGGCGGTTCTCTCTCCCAGGCGCGAGCCGGAGCGTTGGCCCCTCCTCCTGGTGGCTGCTGGGACTGCATTGATGGAGAAGGGCAGGCCATGGAGGTGGGAGGCGTGCTGCTCAACATGCGCATCGTTAGAGGGTTGTAAGGGAACTGCATTGGACCTGGAGAAACGAGAGATAAAAATTAGCCGGTTAAAACTTATCAAAACTCTTATTTCAGACCTCAAAAGCCCAGTGTAAAACAGGTTTGAGAGCTTGAATGTGGGGAGTATATTCATGAACGTTCCCTCGGAGAACACACCTGCGGATGAGGGACGGTCTTCCCAAGCCCAGCTGGGAGCCTGCCTGTGATATTCTCCTTCAGAATGTACAGAGGACACAGAGGAGGGTCGCTCTCCCCCTGCATACGCCTGGCCTGGGTTGGGCGACTTGGATTTCCTACTGCTGGTTTTGCTCTGGAGCTTCTGCTTGGCCGCTAATGGGGAGGGAGGAGGGGGGAAGCATGACATCATTAACACCAAAAAAAAAAAAAAACAGCAGTGGAAAGAGTACTAAAATATTTAGTCGAAATGCTGTTGATTTAATGAAATTTTACTCATGTAGAGGTAAAGTTACTGGTTTAAAAATGTGCTCAAGTAAAATTTAAAGTAGATCATTTAAAATGTATTTAGAGTGAAATGTACAGTTTTTTTTTTTATCAGCAGAGTCTGGGGTGGGGGATTCTAGCGTAGTTTTAAAAGGACAAGGGACATAAATCTCAAACTAGTAGTTTTTAATTGAAGGAACACCTTTAGTAACGAAAAACAAAACAAAACAAAACAAAAAAAAGACTAGTCCATGTGAGTTATACTTTCACAGCAAAAAAGAAAAAAAAAAAAAAAAAACAGTCATAATGTAATTTAGGAAATTGAGAGAAATCGCAAATGTAGATTCATAATGCCGATAATGAGAGTAGCATTGACGCCATTTCGCTTTCAGCATCAGTGTCTTGTCTGTCTCCATCTTTTTTTTTTTTTTTTGTAAAATTCAGCACATTTGTTTTCCTGCCCATCAACCAATTATTTTTCCAGCTTGCGCTATTTTTATAATTTTTTATTAATTTCTTATTTTACTCAGTAACAAATATATTATTTAAAATGTAGTACAATCACACAAAACACACTTAAGTAAAATGACATAAGTTATTAAAAGCATTGAAAGCAATAATTTTGTCTCTCAAAAAAGGAAGCATTTAAAGCAGATGAATTTACACCACAAAACACCATTTGACTGAGAAAACTGGAATTTGCCTTAAAATTATATTAAAAATAATCAATCATCAAACATTTTAACATCTGATGCAAAAAAAAGAAACCCGACTTCATTTCCTTTCACGCTACATCGTGAAAACATCAGTTTTTTGGGGGTTTTGTGGCTCTGCACAGATCACACTCCTGATCTGAATTACAACCAGAAATCTGGTACATTGCTGTGCAGGATTGCAGGTTTACATTTATGTTAAACTGCCTTGTGCAACTGGAAAATATATTTTAATGCTTAGAACTTGTGATATGCTGTGAGTGAAATATTGAGAAAGAAAAAAAAAAAAGTGGTTCAAGTGTGTGGTGTATGTGTGTGTGCGCGCTTGTTTTCCTTACAATATCTACCTGTGCTGGGCGACGGATTTGCCTCCTGTCGCCCATCAGAGTTATTTCCCACTGCTGAAGCTCCAGATTGAGCTTGCTGGGTCTGCTCCTCTGGTCGCTCCTCTACAGTCCCCATCAGAGCCTTACGGATTATGTCCTCTAGACCAAGGTTGCTGGCTGGGTCGCTGAACGAGTGGTTCCGAAGGTTCACATTACCTTAAAAGGGCGAGGATAAAGCCATTTAATTATCACATAAAGTTCTCAGAGCTGGAATTCGCATAACACACATTCAGCAGGTACATGTCCGAATTGATTATTGCATGAACAATACACATGTGGTCCCTGACTAACGGAAGTCCAGACATGTCCTAGCCTACCCAGGAGTCTTAAAGAATGATCAGTATGGAGTGGTCTACTGTTATTTTGTTTTTAAGAACTGAACAAATTACGGTACAAAATTTAAACGGAGCAATTTACATTACCGCAATGTACAAACTTTACAGTAAATAAGAATGTGGCAGAGGGCGTGCAGACGAGTGCGAATTCTGAATAATGAGTTTCACACATATGGTCTACACAAATCAGGACACATATGTCACATATGGTCACCGTATGGTCAGCGTTTCTGCAAACCACACTGTGTCGTTTTTAAATTCACCCGCTTTTCAAAAACCTGTGTGTCCGTTGGCTGATGGCGCCAACTCAGTGCGGACAGAACGCCAAAACCGAGAGAAAAATGTGTTGCGACAGCGTCCCAACATACTGTACCTCATATACGCTACGTTTGTCTGCCGTGCAAAAAATATTTGGACAATTTTATTATATCGCTACAGTCATCGTAATATCGATTAATCATAACTCGGGGTCTACGTGTAAAAAGTTCCACTTGGTATAGCAACATTGACAGAATACAAAGGGTTTAAGGATACTTACTTGAGTTGGTTACAGCTGGTAAATTAAAGATCTCTGTGCCCGGCTGTGCATTGCCTGGAAAAATAATTGAGGGAAAAATGTATTTATTATTTTTTTTTTAATGCTGATATTTTATAGAGAAAAATGTTACCAATTCATTTTAAAAGATACCACATGCAGGCAAATGTTGGTATTTAAATGTACCCAGGAAGGCCCTTACCAACTTCAGACTTGCGGAAGATCTCCTGTTTCTTAGACATCACCATGGGGGAGGTGCTCTCCAGCTTGGTGAAGAAGGCAGGCAGATAGTTGCCACTGCTCGGGGAGCGTGAGTCCGTTCTGATACCGGAGAAAGGGCACACAGGTTCGCGTGTTAAACCAGGTCATTGGATCAACAGGGGTGTGGGGAATGTTTGAGAATAAGCCAAGTTTCCACTAAGGATGCCAGGCAAGGTGGATGGGGATGAGATTACACTGCTCTGATGGAGAAGTGTGTCCATCAATCAGCGTCTGGTTTACTATGCTTTAAACTACATCCAGTGCACACAGAGCAAATCCTTTTCCAATCATATCACTAACAGCAGGGGGTCTCAGTAGCGGTACGTGAGCTATAAAACTTAAAATAAAAATCCGCTAGGTCAGCATAATGTCTCTGGTTTACCACCAATGAAATGAGACAGCTGAAAGTATTTGGCTTTATCGTGACAGGCTGGTTTACCTTTGCTCTGCGAGATCCTGTTCACGCCTCTGATTCTGCAGCAGGCTGCTGTCTTGTTTCTCCAGCCCTGAGTAGTTTTGTGGAGGGGAGATGGGTTCGTAGTTCTCGACAGCCCGGCCACCGGCACGCTCGGGGGATTTGCCTGGCCTGCAGCATGCGCATAGCGAGAGAAACAGGGTTCGAGCTTTGTCATCAAAATTCAACTTTAGTAGTAGCATGTCAATGTACTTCGATTACAGGAGGGTTTAGCACTTTATCGGCTTTCTAATCCTTCTAATCAAAATAACAAGCGTGACTGACAGTCCTTATGAACAAACTAAAGCTGACCGTTAAAAAGAAAGAGAAACAAAATTTAAATAAAAGAGAGAAACTACATATGTACTTTTTACACTCTAGATTTATACTCTTGCAGACTGCTTTGGCCACCTTTCTCTGTTTTCTATGGAGTATAAGAGCGTGTTCTGGAGGCAAACGATTATGGTTATCACCCGCGATGCTGCGATGACGCTGCCCCTAGAACACGTTCTTATGCTGAATACACAGAAAAAAAACAAGTACTGATCATGAGGATACCCTTCTGTATGTCGAGATAAAAAGAAAATTCGATCTACTAGCAATAATTTTCTTTCACTGGCCAAATAATAAATAGGACATAAATAATCAACCTCCTCTTCTATAACAATTGCTGAACTGTATACATTTTTAGTCAGTGGAATTTACTATGCAGTACCTGGATCTGGATTTCTCCGAGGAGTTCTCGGGGGACACTCGGCTGGGTGGTTTCTGATGGTGGGCGTGGTTCAGCGGGTTCTCCGGACTGTAGCGGTTAGGCACTTTGGAACGAGCACTGCTGCTTGCTGTACCAGAGTTTTGGAATGTAGAGGAAATGGAGGAAGAGGAAGAGCTGGAGGAAGGGGGAGGGTCCTGATTCTTTGCAAAGTCCTGGGTTATGATGTGCTACATTGACAGAAAGAGAGAGGGATTGACTTCTTGTCATCAAAAACCTATGGTGTGAATGAATGCCGCATTTTTGATCGAGTTTATTGTGTTACCGAGATGTGGTCAGCCAGGGTCATGACACGGTGAGTCTGTGTAGGAGGAGGTGGGGCTGCTGGGGGTCCCGATTCCACCTGCTGCCTCAAGCGAGCAATATCGAATCCTCGAACAGTACCTGTTTCAAGCAGAGATAAATTCACCTGTATTACTTTCTTTGCACACAAACAAATCTCTCAAGACCAGGAGTCTCCAACCTTTCGTAGACCACGGAGCAGTCAATCAATTATTTCCTTATTTAACACAATTTAAAATAAAGTGTTTAGTTTCAATGTGCTGAAGCAATTCTGAGGCAAAATTATTATTATTATCATTTTATTTTTTTATTTTTTTTTGATTAATCATATTTTTGGTTAAAGCTGTCTTTCTTTTTTTCCCTTTTTTCTCATCAGTATCGACCTCTCAGTTATCACCAACACCCTTGACCCTTTTCTTATCATCCTGGTTAAGAAAACGGAAATACATGGCACCTTCTTCAAGAGCAGTTAATAAACATGTTTCTGTTTCTAAATGTAAGTCTTTGTCCAAGACGGAGACAAAAAACGCATGAGGAATAAACAATGGCAATGCCATAGACGTCCAATTGTATTTGATATAGTGTATTTTGAGAAATTTTCCCATTGTGGGACGAATAAAGGTATACTGTATCTTAGGTTTATCTTATTTTATATACAGGTTGTATTTTCACCTGTAGCCGAATGAGTGCTCTTCTCAGAAGAGAACGACCGATCGTTCTTCTCCTCTCTCTGAGCCGGGGAACTTGCCGGGCTGATCACCTCGATGGCTCCGCTACTCTGTCCTTCGTAACGGCTCGATGACACTACAAAATAAATAAATGCAATCTTTTTATGTAAAGAATCCTGGGGTCCTACAGCTCTTTTTAGAAGTTATAGCTCACGCTGCCATGCTGGTTTAGAGATTACAGAGTAAAGGTCAGGGATAAAAATCTCCTACTTACTACTCCCTGAGGAGTCGGAGCTTTGCGATCCCCTCTCGCGGGAGTCTTTTTCTGACGCGATCTGGCGCGTGATGATGACGTCGATGAAGCTGGCGGCGGTGATGGTGGTCTTGCCGAGCGTGCGCAGCTCTTCCTCTATGCGCGACTTGGTGGCAGGTGCTTTGTCTTTGCTGCCTGTTGCCGCGCTTCCTCCGTCTGGATATACAGGAAGTGGTGCTTTCCCAGCAGGAAACGACATGGCTCGTGAGGGGCTCGCCTCGCCCTCGCGACCCCCGACGCCCTCGTGTTTACCCTCTTTGACCTTCGATACCTCCATCTGGGGCGCGGAGGCTGCGGCATCCACCAGCGCGGCCAATGCGTCTGCGGCGGTGTTGTAGCGCGATGAAGTCTGAGCTGCCGATGTCGCAGGGGGTATCTGCCTGCTCGGGGGTCAAAAGTCAGCATGGTGTTTAAATTCAAGAAGGTAAAAAAAAAGATTGAACTAAAACTAATCAGTGGTGGACAGTAACAAAGTAAATGTAATTCGTTACTGTACTTAAGTGGTTTTACATTTCAAAAGCCAATAATCTCCTTTTTACTCGAATACATCAGTCGTTCTTTGTTATTTATGAGTGGATTAAAACCATTTTGTAACATACATCAGAGGCGTGATGACACTCTTGGTCCCCTGGAAGATGCTAGGCCTCTGCTGGACTACACCCTCTTGAGACCTCATCGAAGGAGAAGGGGAACGCAGGAATCCACGGCTCCCGGGCCGACCAGGCTGCTCTGAAGCTGAGACACGGAAGAAAATATTTAGACCATTCGGCAAAAGTAATGACATTTTCCCAACAAACCAAAAACAGTTCATCCGTATAATTCCCAAAGAACGTCTCACCTCCGCGCATGTATTCGTTAGCAGCTGCTATGCGTTCGCGCTCCCTTTCCCGTTCCCGTTCCCGATCCCGCTCTCTCTCTCTCTCCCTCTCGCGCTCCTTCTCCCGCTCTTTCTCGCGTTCTCGGTGTTCGCGATCCCTCTCCCTCTGCCTTTCGTGTTCTCGTTCCCTTTCCCTCTCCACGCTGGCGGCGAGATGCGCCGGGTGTCCTGCGGAAACCCCCCCAAAAACGCAGACACGTGTGCGCACGCACGCACGCACGCACACACACACACACACACACACACACACACACACACACAAAAAGAACATAGGGCAGAGAGACATAAGCATTAGGATCCTTTCACTTGATGAGGGTTAAAAAAAAAAAGAAAAGCTTCCTCGCTGTTAAGCAAAGCTGGGGAAAGTTGAGAATGTCATAGCATTGATTAAGGCATACGGTAGATCACAAGATGTTGCTGAGATGCAAGATGAAAGCAGGAACCCTCGCTAGGGAAGCGCTGCTAGGAAGCAACTGAGAGCAGCAGCGTGTGTGTGGAGTTTACATACAGACACTTTATACAAATTTAAACACACTTATATAGGGCTAGTTTTCCTTTATAGTAATGAATAATAAACATTAATTTATGCACAGCATCTATAAACATACATATCAGGAAAAACACCCGAGTTAAACTATATCCAGGGACTAAATTTGGTCAATATAAACTTAATAATCATATATGTAACATTTGATTAATAACGATAAATAGATGATATTTGGCTGATTGTGTTATTGTGCTTAAGGACCACCGTGGACTGACATTTCTTCATATTCTATGTGGTGGTCAGTATTTTTTCGAATGTTTTTTTTTTTTTTAACCTTTTATGCCCATTTTTTTACCTTTATAGTCATATTCATTCACATAATGCAAATGAAATCCATATTTTGCTTTTTAATAATATATTTAGTTGCTGATTTTTGGAAGGAAAACTTTTTTGGAAGGCTAACCTCGTACTCCAAAAATGAAATGAAAATTTTGCATTAAATACGTCTGCAAACTGTAAACAACAAACAAAAAAAAATTACATTTAACAAATGAATTCTTTGTTAAGATTATATAAGTGTTTTGAAGGCATTTAAAAGCTCATGTGACAAAATATTTCACGAGAAACGAATCCGGCACGTACTGAGTTTGCATTACCATCGGAGTAAAAAGGGGGTGGGGAGAGGAAAAAAAAAAAAAAAAAAAAAAAAAAGGAACAAAAAAGAGAAAAAGAGCACACCAGAAAACACTGACAATAAGCCTCATTAAGTCGTCATCATACTATCGGCAGAAACCAGCTGAGAAAGCCACATGAAACCCTCAGCGTCAAACCACCACCAATACCACAATTTTCCCCATAGAGAAAGCAGTGAAAGCCCACAGAGAGTGAAACTGCAAGCGCGCTGACTCGCAACTTACACCCATCGAAATCACACAAAATTATCATTCTGATTTTGAGGATAAGTCTACGGCTAGTGGTGGCGATTCAGAACAAATTGTACAATGAAATGTTTTGTTAAATCTTTATAGGAAATGTTTCTGCTCCTATTAATTGCAAAAAACACTGAATAATTGAATGCTCATTTTATACCTTCTGCAGTATCAGATGGTGTTCTAGCCCTTTTATTAGGCAGTTTAAAACGCTCGCAAAGTTTGTAACCCGTTGCAGGTTTTATTTACCCTACAAGTGAACAGCAACTGCTCACTTGCCCCAGTGATTAATTCCATAGCATTTAGTTCATTTATATTTATAGCATTTGGCAGACACCCTCTATCCTTCCAATTATCTCATTCATTTAACTTGAGGGTTAGAGGCAGCATAGTGGTGGGGGATTCAAACTCACAACCTTCTGACTATCTACTTTGGATAGTTTATTTTAGAAAAAACTTGTTGCATCTGAGACCTTTAAACAGACCATATTTAACATCTGAAATAATTATTTACTATAAACTATAACGTTACAATCTCTGATGGATGTCAGAGTCAGAATCGATGATCTGATGTTTTTCATGCGTTTAGTCGCACCATCAGGAGCGCTGTGCTGTCATGGCAACTGCTGCCTCACAACATAACAACCAATCACAGCTGTGCAGAGGTGGTCTAGCGCCAACATTTTTGCAGCATGACAGTCAGCTCACCATGTCCACACTAATATGTTTTCATATGAAAACTCGAGTTTTATTTATTTATTAACACTTTTACACTCTCCGAAATGAATTAATTAAGGAATGCCATTTTTAGGTTGCAGTGTGGAGGCTGGCTTTTGAGAACGGCGTTTTCACACATTTGTGTGGATGAGGAAATGTATCCTAGTTAAAGTAGCCTTTGTTTTAGAAAATATTATTATTATTATTTTTTTTTTTATTACGAATTTTTACATTTTATATATATATTAGAAAACCGAGTAGGGTAATAATATGAAAACGCTAAAATGTTTCAATTCTCAGGGTTCTTTTTGTTCCCCCAAGAGAACGGCGTTTTCACACATTTGTGTGGATGAGGAAATGTATCCTAGTTAAAGTAGCCTTTGTTTTAGAAAATATTATTATTATTATTTTTTTTTTTATTACGAATTTTTACATTTTATATATATATTAGAAAACCGAGTAGGGTAATAATATGAAAACGCTAAAATTTTTCAATTCTCAGGGTTCTTTTTGTTCCCCCAACTATTTCAGACCTGGAGATCGTTAAAATCTAATTCCATATATCTTTCATACTTTTCCAAAGTGTGTATGAACCCGATTGTTTCTAAATGTTTTTTTTTGTTTGTTTGTTTTTTGGACACAAGGTCAAGTGATGAATCATCTAAGGCTATTGTTTAAAACCAAGTTTCAGCATGTGCACTCAATTCAACTCTTTACTTACTAGTGTAACTTGCAGTTAGTTGGCGATGAGGTCTGGGATGACACCGAGCTTGATTGCTAAGATTTTCACAAACAGTTTGGAGTTTCACCTATTCACAGATTCACCTACACATTTTTTGGAGTTTCAAGAAAATAAACTAAACAAAAAACATTAGCAGTTTTTACAAGTTTACGATCGTAACCTGTATACTAGCCACCACTAAACCACCTACACTGGTGCAGAAACCCCCTTATAGAGATACTGCAGCACATTTAAACACAGATTTGTATCACCATAGACCTATTAATGATAATAAGGTAAATAAACAGTGGCGTGTGAAGCTCGCTTTCAGAAACAAGTGCAGGTGAGCAGGAGCAGTCAGGGGGAAGAGCAAAGAACAGCAGATGGAGGTGACCAAGGTCAGGGGCTACATACACAGCAGAAGGGATCTGAGGAAGGGGGCAAGGATTGGGAGAGTTGGGATGGGGTCCTCACCTGGAGATATGGAGGCTGGGTTGAAAACCCTAGGAGGAAAAGGGGGCTGAGTTCCGGGGAGGTACGTGATGCGGTCCAAGTTAGGGGAACCTGTCCCCCCAGGGTGAGGCAACAGGATGGTGGGAGGCATCTGGGCTAGATCAATTATACCTTTTGCAGACAGAAGCAAAGGGACCAAAGGGTAAACAACCACAACCAGGACTCACATGTCACTTTTACGCTCGAGAGCCGGAAGCTTCTACGAGCTTCTACAGTACTGTTTCAAGAATTTAAATTTGGAAAATTTTACTGTACTACAGACTTAAACTAGAGGATTAGGTTTAAGGTTAGGGCTGAAAGCTGATCGGAATACATCATTAATCAGACAAAAGCGCTGGTTAGTTTGTGGTTAGTTGTGGTGCAGTGTGGAATAGTGGTTTAGGCAACATGTGATCTAAAACGTAACGAGACTCCACTGCACCCGTATTTTCTCCGCTTAAACATACTAATGTCAATATTGTACTAAACAATACAGAACACAAAAATAAGGTAATTTATTGTGTCTGAATAGCTTTTGAAAAATTGTAAAACAAAAATGGAGCCCATTTATTTTTGCCATAATGAAGAAGAAAAAAAAAAGAGCAGCCTCAGCCCTAAATGTCTTCATTTTTATTTCATTTCTCTCTTTTGTCCTTAAGGTCATTTGCTTCTGATAGTCTGGAAAAGGTTGCCACTAGTTCACACAAGCACAAGATCTACAGACTTCAAATCCCCCCCAACCAAATATCATGCAGCCCCCCCTCTCTCTTACCTCTGGCTCCAGCAGGGTATGGGATGGTGAGCTGCTGTTCTCTGGGCGACAGGCCTCTGGCGTCAGCCCGTGGGATGACCTGCATTTGCTGTGAGGTGATGTAGTCATTCAGGATTGTCTGGCGTGTGTTTTCCATGGTGTACAGCTGGTAAGTACTGGGGTAGCCCGTGGGGGATGGCTGCCGTTGGAACATGTAAGCTGCCGAGAAAGAGGAAAACCATGAGGCTTACGGATTATCAATGAGAAAAAGCAACACAGCAAAGCAGTATATTTACTGAAACTGCGAGAGAGATTTGCGCCAATAACAGAAGCTAACTGGCTGCTGTATGTTGGTCTCATTTGTAGTTGTATCACAGTGAATTGTATTTGGAGGAGCGGAGGAAAGAATGACAACACGGAAAGAAAAAAAAAAAAGAAAGACATTCTTAAGTGCTGTAGGAGCAATTCAATGAGCATTAGAGGTACATCAGGAACATGGACATCAGGAAAATTAGGACCGGTTTAAAATCATTTAAGACCTAAACAAATCGCTTAAATTAAACATTTATTGAACAACACAAGCATCTCTTATCAGTGCACTTTCCCAGGTTTTGGTCTTCCTGTAGTTTAAACTACAGCTGGTTGAAGGCTCGCAAACAATACAGCTCTTACTATCTCACATTCTCTCTATAAATGTAGCATTATATTTAACCAATATAATATATATATATATATATATATAATACATTACAATGTAATGTATATGACTAGATAAAGACAAAAAAAAACCAAAGCCTGCTTTGGATATTCACAGCTCTAGCTCTTCCACTTTCCCTGTTTGGATGCCGAACACACCGACCACTGCCACCTGCTGGTTTTGAAGAATTATGTTCTCTCATGCGTGCGCAGATTGTGCACGCACGGTTTGGTGTGTCAGATGCGGCTGCCTAATGATCAGCCTAGTTCACAGCACAATCAGCTGATTAATTACTAAATGCTAAATCAATGTCAAACTATTGTTACATTTCAAATCCCACAATCATTGAGCATGTGAGAAACACAATTATGTGGTAACTTAGTAGATAAGGACTTGATATCAAATAATGTAATGTTTAATACTCTTGGATTTATTATTTTTTATATATATATATATATATATAATACATTACAATGTAATGTATATGACTAGATAAAGACAAAAAAAAACCAAAGCCTGCTTTGTATATTCACAGCTCTAGCTCTTCCACTTTCCCTGTTTGGATGACGAACACACCGACTACTGCCACCTGCTGGTTTTGGAGAATTATGTTCTCTCATGCGTGCGCAGATTGTGCACGCACGGTTTGGTGTGTCAGATGCGCCTGCCTAATGATCAGCCTAGTTCACAGCACAATCAGCTGATTAATTACTAAATGCTAAATCAATGTCAAACTATTGTAACATTTCAAATCCCACAATCATTGAGCATGTGAAAAACACAACTAAGTGGTAACTCAGTAGATAAGGACTTCTGATCGGAAGGTCATGAGTTCAGATCCCAGTACCACCAAGGTGCCACTTCTAGGCCCTTGAGCAAAGCCCTAAAGCCTCAACTGCTCAATTATATAAAAATGAAATAATTGTAAGTCACTAGTCTCTAAAACTGCAGCTCTAGTGGGCTGTTTACAGTCTGCAGTGATTAGTATCCTTCAAAAGTGCTCCAAGGAAGCAGTAGTGGTGAACTGGCGACAGGGTCATGGGACATGGGAGGCCGAGGCTCATTGATTCACGTGGGGAGCAAAGGCTGTGGGGTGTGGTCTGATCCAACAGACAAGCTCCTGTAGCTCAATATGCTGAAGAACCTAATGGTGTTAATGCTCGATGGGTCATGACTGTTTTGCATATGACAATACTTTCTTTCAAAGAATTCACTCAATATGACTTGGACACTAAACCTAACTCTTTGCGTATTATTAGTATTTTTTAAGATGTATTATCATTTCAAAATCCATTTTATAATGGGAAATAATCTCCATGGCCCAGTGGTGGTAGAAGACACGGGTTAGAGAACCACAGATATATAAATCTGATCTCGTGATAAATTTCAAAACATACACATAGTTAATCTGGTCATCTTCATAAAGACACGGAAAGGGCTCCTGCATTGATCTATAGCGTTGTCCCACCAGCATAAAAGACATTTCCACTTGTAGCATCCATCTCCAACTATAATGCATCCTAATTGGCACATGTTACCTGGGTGGTGGTGGAAAAGACTGGGGTCCAAATGAGGGGGCAGGTGGGCTCTGTACACCTGATGGGGGTCGAATGGGCTGTGAGAGGCCATTGGCTCGCCTCCGGATACAGGAGACTTGGCTGGGACGCTGTCTCTCTGAGTTGGGGTCAGCGTGCTCTTTCTCTCATGGGACACAGGCTTTCCAGAAGTTATGCCTCCTATTAAAATGAGAAACGAGTCAGGACAAAGCGCTGTAGATTTTAGAACATTAATCCCCCCCCCAAAAAAAAGAAAAAAAAAAAAAAAAAAAAAAGAGGTTGTTGTACCCTCTTGTGCCCGCAGCAGGGGCGATCCTCTGGAGATGGAGCCGCTGGTGTAATTGGGGGTCCTGCGGGCGTTCGCGTCCTCGTACATTCCAGGGCTGAGCTGAGCCTTGCTGGCCTCCTGGTGTGTGGAGCGCAGCACTGACGTAGAGCTGACGACCGACGTGTGGCGCACGCGCTCTTGAGCTTTCGAGTCCTCCAGCTTGCCTGGGCTGGTGAGAAGTGACTTGACATTGTGCTTGATGGCCGACTGGCTGGCGCCAATGTTCTCGTACTTCAGAGGGATGCCCTGAAAGGAAATATTCGCACAAAGCCGCATTGTGTCACTTTTGTGGCTTACGCAACAAAACAAAAAATACAGTTTTTGTATCCGGCAGCTAAAAGGTGAACGAGGCAACACAAGGGTCATAGGATTGAATCCAAGAGTTTAATGTTTTCCTAAACTCTCTCAACCCTAAACTCTTACGAGCTGCATGACAATTATTTCACAATATAGCCCCTTTAATGATCTACGAGGTGGTATCAAAAAGTTTTAAGCTCGCTTTCCAAGAAACCATGTATTTATTTGCGTTTGCACACCATCACCTGCAAAATAGTGCACAACAATTCAGCGCTTCAGCAATTCGATCTGGATCTGGTGTCAAAACAGTGACCATGGAGCTTGTTGCCTAAAGGTTTCGACATTTTCGGCAGTCGGGCCCTTTGAAGGTCTTCCTGATCTCTCCGGTGAAGTTCTTTCACCCGTGTTGCTCAAAAACACCTCGAACGACTCATTGTAGCATCGCCGTATGTCATGTGAAACGTCTCTGTGGCAGATTTGCCTGGTTTCATACACAATTTCAAGTTTGCTCTTTGTTCTGACTTGCTGTCGATGATGAAATCGTAGACATGGTGGTCAGAATAGCACCAGTAGGCATTGTTAATCTCGAAACCTTTTGATACCACCTCGTGTTGCGTTAACACAGACGCTTACCTGGGAAATGGAGCCTTCCAAAACAGGGGTCTTGCGGCTGTCCAGCATTTCCTTGCGGGGGATCTCGTGAATGGAGCGTCCCATCTCTTTAATGGTGTTTCCACCCTCATACGGTTTTCCTTTAGTGATTCCTCCTTCAAAGGATCGAATTGGGGGACTTTCTCTCTTGATCTGCTTTCCGTACTTGGCCTCATCGAACGCGTCAGCGGCGGTCCTGGGCGTTCCTGTAATGGGAATAATCAAGCAAGCTCAGATGCAAAATTCAAACATTACATTTTTCTTTATCATGTGGAAAAAAACACAGCTGAGTTTATAATATGCTCATAAGTTTATCTCTCCACCAACCTTGCATGATGGAGCCAGTCAGTATTTGTCTCTCCTTGGAATCAGGGTGTGGACCATCTCTAGCTCTGGTAATCAAACCTTTAAGAAGAAGAAAAAAAATAAAAATAAAAATTCACGGCCAGTGTTCAATTTGAGTTTTATTACTGAAACAGTATGTGTCGACTTTCATTACCTTCATAAGGTGCTGCTTCCCTTCCAGGATGCCCTCTGACTCCGTCCATTATTTCGTACGAGCGTTTTAATTCATGTCCTGTCCTGGGGCTTCGGGTTCCTTCTCTGGGGTTCTTAATAGCTGTGGGCATAAAAATAAAAATATTTCTATGCTGCACTCCGTTCCATCGTAATTTTAAATGTTAAACCGTGGCCCAGGTGTCTTAAAGAATGGTGATCAGTATGGGGTAGTATGGTGTAAGTTGTTAATAATTGAGCACATTATAGTACATCATTTAGCAAATCTGAGCAATGCACACTATCGGGGGTTCATGAGTGGAAAAGCTATAGTAAGATAGAAAAGTGGAAATCGGGGACTACCTGTACAAGACGCACACGTGTATGTATAATCAGAGAAGAGCGACAATCAGAACGTGTCTTACGGTCATAGGACACGATGTGGCCAATCTTGCCCTCGTAGATGACGTGGCCTTTGGGCAGTGGATCGCCCCGGCTCTTCTCTGGGCTGCTCAAGTCTTCGGCTGTCAGCTTGCTCTTCAGCAGCTCCGCGGGTACGCTGGACTGAGAAAGAGCTGGCGTGCCCTATTCAGAGAAAAAAAAAAAACGACAGACAGAATGTTATGTATCAAAAATGTTCAACATTCTCACACCAAGCTTGATCTCATCCAATAAAAAAATCTGGCCTTATCTTTTAGGAAATTATTCAAATACTACATATACACAATGCACATAAAAATAACTGAAGGGGATGGAAATATGTACATGTGTGATGGATCCTGCTCTTAAGGACAGTCCCTCTGGGCCTTTTCCAGAAGACCCTCTTGCCAGGTCCTGGATGATGGGCATCGGCCCTCCAGCTGAAAACACACAAAAATGAATGTAGTATATCGGTGCAATAGTAATATAGTAATAAGTATCTGTAAAGCTGTAGTGAGTAAATAAAAAAAGAACTCAAAATGTAGTTGAGTAAAAAGTTTGCTATTTGAAATATATGCTAAATATATAATATGCTAAAAAACTAGTTAAGTGCAGCGTGTAGCGTGTGTGTGTAGATGTTTGTGTGTCTCACCTCGAACTACCCCTTCATACTGTGCCCTGGAGAGCAGCCCTTCAGCCTGAGCACTTTGCCCACGTGGTGAACATTCCTCCTGCTTTATATAGGACACTGAGGAGAAGAACGGAAGACACAACCCAGTTCTTTTAAACCTGACTGCGAAACACATTGAATTTCTCGCTCAACATTCAAAAAGTATTGGTGTTTTTTCGGCTACGTACGGATTAATTTACCATTTTTCTTCTGTATAAACCGGGCGACTGGGGTTAAAATATATGGTATGGTAATATATGGTAAAAACAAACCAGAAAATCTCAATGTATGTCACCTTTGAGAAATGAAATCGATTTCTAAATATAAAATTTATAAAGAGAATAAATAAACAAATAAAGTAAACTTGTATACATACTAAAAACTAGTACCAGTTCACATTTAAAACTAGTACTACAAAATACTGCATTTACTGGTAAAAATTGCTTTTTCACAAAAGCTAAAGAACAGAGAATGTGTCCATGATACAGAAACCTCTTCAACCCACTGCCCCGTCTCTCCCACCCCCTCCCTCATCCCCCTGACTCTCTCACCAGGTTTGGCAGGGTCCTGTTGTCTTGGCAGGCCCAGAGAGATGGATCCTCCAGCGCTCTTAGCTCCCTCTGGCCCATACATGGCGTGAGTGTGAGAGGGGAGATACGTGCCTGGAGTTCCCTACGTGAACAGAAATATCCGTTTAGCCAGAAAACAAATGGTCGCTGCGCTCGCAAAGTCTTTGGTATAGGCGTCCGTTTAGCTGCACTTTGATAAGTGAGAACTTACCTGTAAAATAGATCCTCCCTGAATGAAGGTGGGCTTGTCCGAGGGTTTGGACGTAGGGATGAGCGGAGGCGGGGACGGAATGTTGGGGGGCCTGTGACGGGTGAACGGCACACGCATTCCATCTGGAAGGGTCTGGACCACCTGGTTAGGTGTGGGCTGCAAGACTGCGGGAACAACAACGGGACAAGGAGGGATTAAAACCACGAGCAAACCTGTGTACGTCCACGGAGACCTCACTGTGGTAAGGTCAAGAACACGCCCTGAGGACACTTGAGCACTTTGATAACATCACCCAAAGACAATCTACATACGCACTGAACCGGAGCCCACGGTAGCAATTCAAACATTTCAAACTTTTTAGACAATTTTAACATACAAAAGGAAGGAAATTTCACATCATGTTTACTTCAAGGAACAGTTTATTATGAACCAGGATATGCTGTTGACTGTCTTATAGATTTAACAGATTTATGCTTTTTATACAGCTTTAGAATCAGATTCTAGATTCCGAGTGCTCAGTTCTGCTAGAGACGTTTCTAGGCTCTGAGGCTGATATCATTCAGGTGTACACAACGCAAAACAAGAAAGTTTCTATTCAATCCGATTTTAGCAATCACGTTATGTATTGCTGTAAGAGCACCACTGCGGGCACCGTGGGCTTTTGCTTCAATTAATAAGACTGCAATTTGGTTGTTCCATTGTCCACTCGCAGACTTCGGAACATGTCGGCATCCCCATGTCTTTTGATTGGATGGTCAGGAAAACTGTAATGCAGTAAGAAATTGCACCAAAAGTGCACCAAAATGCACAGAAAAACCTGGGGCCATTTTACGAGGTAAATATTGATGCTTCTGCTTCAGGCAGGTGGGTGCAGCTGTGGCTGCAGTGAAAGGAAACTTGTGAAACTGTATTAATTTGGTTTCTTGCTTCAGTAAAAGCATTCGTTCTTGTGGCTTGAGATACCTGCCTGTGATGCAGCGCTCCGTTAATCCAGGTGCACACACGTGTGTGATTCTGGCAGTGATTTGGTCGTCTGAGAGAAATGTTGAAAATCCTAAAATCTGGCAACTAAAATCTTTAGTCCTTGATAGCTGGTTTGTTCACCGACAGCAAGAATGGTCTTTGCAGTGAAATTCTGCAGTGTTAAACATTTCCTGCAGTGTGATGATTTCTACAACGACCGTCAACTGAGAACCAACAGGAACCTGACAATTTGAAGTCGTGGTTTGAACCCTGAGGTGGAAACCAACTCGAACCACTTTAGGAAAAATGTGGGAAGGTGAACAGTACAGCAAGAAGAGCAATTTATTGAGGCATGGAGGGAAAAGTACAGAGTACGCTTTTGTTTGCTGCTAAAAAACTGTTTGCCACGGATAGTTTTTTCTCGCATGCGTCGGTTTTTGACTGTCGTACAGTCTGATAACTGAGATACTGTGACACGGGGATCGTAAACAGTCAAAACAGTCTGACGAGCGACTATTTAAAAACTGCACATTGTGAGGCCGGCACTGTACTGCGTTTCTGTGGAACATCGATGATTTCTATAGCCGTAACATCGCAATGACGCTACTAAAAAGAGGACTCGAATTTGATGCCACTGAAGATCTTGGTGCGAAATACAATTACTCGCACGGGTCTTAGGGCGTGTTCCATCCAGACAAATCGCTCGCTCCGTGACAGGTGACTCATGCAACCGGAAAAGCTGCAAAGGCCTGATGAATTATTAACTTTCAATTAATTCATATACCTTGTACTGCACATCGGAAGTGAAACATTAGCGCTGAAGTCTGCCGATGAATTATACATAACGGAGAGCAGAATATAAAAAGATGAATCATTTAGGTGCGACTGGGAGGACTGAAACATAGCAACCAAATCCATTATTAAATCCAGAATTTCCACTGATTTCAATAATGACGACATGTGGGTGGCTCTAAATGTCGAATAAAAACCGTACATATTTTTCTATCGAATGCCAAATCCTTCAGTATCTCTCCGCACTGTGTTTAGTTGCCCGGTGGAACAGTGTTATCGTTGGCAGAGGAGCGTGGGTTAGGGTCCAACTATAATACAGTAGATAAGAAATAAAACAGAAGGCGGCATGCGCTTCAGGGAACATATGTAACAACGGGGTGGTGAGATATAGTAACTGAGTTACAGTTACTATACTGAAGTCTTCTAATAACAGAACACCCCTAAAATATTTTATTCCTTTTATACCACATAAAAATACTTTAGTTCCAGCTGTAAACATCTGCTTACATAGTTTTATTTAATGTAATTAAACATGAGCAAACCAAGTTATCTATGAGGTGGTTTTTTAAACGTTTGCA
Organism: Silurus asotus; assembly: GCA_024362625.1. Lineage (NCBI taxonomy): Eukaryota > Metazoa > Chordata > Actinopteri > Siluriformes > Siluridae > Silurus > Silurus asotus. Next base: position 6,446,871 of record MU554589.1, on the reverse strand, counting down.
CTTGCACTTTCTCATAGCTGGAAAATAAAATCCGTTACGGTACAATCCGTGAGAGATTCGTGCCAATAACCAAACGCTTATTGGCTGTTGCATGCTGGTCTCATTTGTATTCGTTTCACAGCGTATAATATTTGGATTGCGAAAGAAAAACCATAGAAACTAACAAATAAAAGTGCTGTGGGAGCATTTCAATGAACATTAGAGGCAGCGTTATAACAATTGACACCCGTTTTAAAGACTTTTTTAGACTTTTCTGAAGATGCCACGGAAACCTTGCGACCCTTATAGAGCAATGCTTTGACCTGACAAATGGCTAAAGGGACACCGTGGAGTGAAAGTTAAGGATGGACAGGTTTACCTGGAGGGACGCTGTAGCGAGGGGGGTTGTTGGGCTCGGGTTGGGGCGATGCTTTGCTCGGCTCTCGGGGAGACAGTCTGTAGGGGGAACCTGGTCTTCCTGCAGCATGAGCCTCCTGCTCCATCAGCTTTATATCGAATGGCATGTAGGAATACGGCTTACCTGGGGCAAGAAAGGACAGCATATGAGTCTCGTCACAAACACTTAGCATGATGACAAAAATAACGAACGCATGAACGTGACACAATTAGATGGAAGCAACCCTCTGCTATATCCAGTGACGCGTGAGCTAATAAACAGAAACGCCAATGACGGCGAAACCGAATAAAATGTGTAAAAAGCCTCAAGCCTCAAGAACAGGGTGAGAAAAGCTTGGATATCTGGAGCACTTTGGCTCATAGGTATTGCTATGAGAAAGCCTGCCGTAATGTTTCCTCTTGTGCACCGCTCCAACTTATTTTGACTCTTGTTCTTCTCTCACAACCCTGGAAAGCCCTGACTATCATTCCAGGATCAGAAAGACATGCTTTCCTCCATCCTCCACTTTAAATAAGTCTGAAAAAGCAGAGAGACACTGCACAGCCTTTAGCCGTGAAGGACAAAAAAAAAAAAAAAAAAAAAAGGGGGTGTTCAAACAAAAAAATAAAATGAAAAAAAGATTTTCGTTGAACTGATACACAATGTAAAAGAGAATCTCTCAGTGGGTGGGGAGACTTTTTAAAGATCTTGTTGGGGGGGGGAATGTCCTCAGGCACTCAGGCTTGTCCCCATGAGGAAAGCAGCTTATTATTGATATCTAATGATAAAGTGAATAACAGGTTCCTCAGGAAGATATTAAGACAAGGTGTGTGTGTGTGTGTGTGTGTGTGTGTGTGTGTGTGTGTGTCGAGAGAGTGGTTTTATAACTGTACTCTGCACAGAGTCGGACAACCGAGAAAACATACAATCGACAAACGAAGGCACACAAGACGCCCACTCACACCACTGCACTTTATCACTCCGTCTTCTACCAGCTCCACTTTAAAGTAGCATCGCCATCTACTTCACTTACCTCCACCTCCCTCCTGTCATGCCCCTGTTCTAAATCCACACTTTACTCTGGGGCAGTAAAACAGGGCAGATATGATGGAGGAATCCTTATAATCAAACATTTTCATCAGTCAGGGTTCCTACACATTATTCATTTCAATGTTTAAATGACTTGGAACTAAGAATCTCTGATGTTTTCGGTGTGTTTTCGTCGGAGGCACTGTGCTGTCATGGCAACTGCTGCCTCACAACCTAACAACCAATCGCAGCTGTGCAGATTGGCTCTAGCACAGATCTTTTGGCAGCACTGAGAGTCTGCGCTTAACTTCACGAAAAAGAAAAAAAGAAAATAAATAAACAGTTCTATGTCTATGTCCGCACTAATACGCTTTAGTTTAAAAAACGCATATTTTTCTCTCAGTTTCGGCCTTCAGTCCACATCGAGCCGGCGTTTCCTTTTTAGGATATAGTCACTTTTTGAAAACGCTTTACAAAGTGGATAACGGTAAAAATGCCGTTTTCACGTCGCTGTGTGGACTGTGGAAACCAAGGCTTTAAAGGGCCAGAAAGTAATTAAACAGAAAAACGGTAATGATGGGGTTAAAGCATCTTACGTTTTGTTTGTGCGCAGTACAGAGAAAAAATGTAGGTGTGGACACGGCTAGTTTTTCAGACGAAACCGTCGTTTTCAAATGTATCCGAATGAGTGTAGTGCCTTTGTTACATACATTATTATAATTTTTTTTAACAAATGCTTAATTTTATATTTAAGAAAACTGAATAGTGCAATTGTATGGAAACAAATATCGTTCAATACTTAGTGTTCTTTTTCCCCCAACTAATACAGAGCTGGAAATCACTCAAATCAAATTCCATACATTTGATAAGGTCTACCCCTATTAGGTCTTCAATAATCTTTACAACAGTTACTTTAGTTTAAATTGGTCAATTGGTCCTCAGCAGCAGCAACTGAATATATCCAGGAACAAAATTTGGCATTTTCTTGCCATTGCAATTTCCTATAATATTCCCCCAACAGTCACTACTGTACCCAAACTCCCCCAACCCACATACCATATAGTACATAAACACACCCCTAAGAGTCACTAACTAAAGAGTACACAAACAAAAACACATGCAGTAACAAGAAACCTACTGTTATTTCACCGACAAACACAAACTCTTACCATCGCGGTCTACAATAGTGGGACTGCGAGTGATGAATCGTGGCCTACGCTCAATCTCTCCGGCTTCTTGTCTTTGGTTATCCTCGATGTGCGCTGAATCGTGGACAGCTTTGATTTGTTGCTGGAACATGGTCAAGCCACTCAGAGGAGCTCCTACAGGAACACCAGCTCCATACGGACCAGCAACCTGGGGGGGAGTCAGGGTGGGTCAAAACCAAAACCTTCGCCTCCAATCGGTAGATTTCAATAATCGGTACATATTTAAAAATGTTAATTAAGTTCAGGAAACAGCCCGTAAATTGTTTCAACTGCATTTTGTTTTTTAAATTTTGTGTTAAATCACCAAAACCCCAAGATGCTTGAAGCCCACTATACTGATAATAGTGATCAAGAAGCACCATGATTCGGGCACAGACCACACCCCATTTAAAGCAACAGTCAATATGGCTGCAGTGATGCGGCAAAATCAGCCTGTAATCATTTCATTTGTGTACAAGAGAAAAAAAAAAAACAGGATCAGTCTTCATTCAAATTGCTATAGATCATTGGATTTTGATTAGAAACATTTCTGATTGGATTTTTCCTTGATCGCCGGGTCAAAGTGTGGGCTCGACTCACGTGGCGGAATGGCTGGGGCGAGACCCTGTGCCCGAGCCTCTCCCAGTCCCTGGGCCTGGCCAGGGGGGCAGAGCTGCTAGGGAAGTGAAGAAGGGAACTAGGGGGACTGACCATTGCGGGGATGGCGGCAGCACGCTGCTGGAGCTCCTGCATACTGAGCGGAGCCTGCTTGCCCGAGGATACCACCACTGACCCAGAGCCTCCGAGAATCGAAGGCTTGTCCAGAGAAAACCTTGAAGAAAAAACAAAGAGAGATGTGAATAAAACAAAAATAGGCATGTTCCCATATATAACCTAATAAAGCATAATAATACAAAATATGTACATCAAAGCACTGCATAGAATTTACACACTTAGGCAGGGGTCCTGAAACTACCCGGAATACAGCCTGAATTATGAAATTTCATGATTTTTTATAATAAATTTCAGTACTATTTTACATGGAGTGTTATGTATTTTTTTTTGTATCCATTTTTAAAAACTATTGGTTGATTAGTCGTTATTTGCAAATACGATCCAAACTATCTATCAGTAAAATCCACTATCAGTCAATAGCTATGAAAATGTATAAGTCATTATAATAGTAACAATGCTTTTTTTTAATAGGTTATATTTCTCTGCTTGTATATATGCTCATTTCTCTGTAGGTGCAAAACAATATAAACTGATCTAGCATTAGTAGGCAAAATACATTTGAAATCATAAAATCGCCACAATAATCTTGCTAGTCTCCCCGGCCCATGTCATTTTCTATTACAGACCGACCCGGCCCTCTAATACAGAAAGGAAAAATGTTTGGTGACCCCTGTAATAGAATAGAGTATAGTATAGTATATAGAAATGATTCGACTCTCACCTGTGTCTTTCTGGCTCTGCCTCAATGTCTTCATCAGCACTGCAGGTGGCACTGGAGTCGTTGTCCGAATGCGGCTGCTCGCTCTGCTTCTCCTTCTCCCTCAGTTCCGGCTCGGTCTTCACTTGCACCTCTCCCCGCTCTACGCCCGCCATTTCTGTGTCCTGAGGTTCGCTCTTGGGATGCAGCTGGGCCTCGTCCTTAACCATGGACTCGTCCACGAGCGCACCTTCTGGACTTTTCTCCAGCTTTACCTGCAGCTCGCTGAAGGGCTCCTGAGCTTTGGTATCTGCATTGGGGACTTTAGGGGCAGTAGCTTCCTGATCTGGGGCTTCTTGTGACTCTGAGGGCTTGGACGTGTCAGACTGAGAAGGAGATGGCGCGCTCTCTGTGTCTGAAGTGTTATCTGCACCTGGACATAGACAAGAAAGGGAAAAGATAATGGTCAAATTACACCAATTTGCAAATCATTTAGGAATAAAATGTTGTCTGGCATTAAAGCTTTCATGTTCATTGATACAACGTCTGAGTCAGTGAAAGCTTTCCAGGCCATTCCTCCTGGGCATCCTTAAATGATTCCTTCTGGCGTTCAGCAGGTCAGGGTTTGATTCAGCTAAATTTACTCTCTTCTTCATTCGTGCCTCTAATGTTCGGCAAATCAACGAGTGAGTTATATATAATTTTATTTATAATTAGATACAAAACGTTCAGCTTCACTCTTCTCATGGGCTGGGATTTGGTGTTCGGGAGGGCTGGGATATTCAATCCTGTAATATTCACTCCTCCTTTCTTTTCATAATTTCCTACCAAGTCATTGTTTGAACATGTGAATCCTTCAGGTCACAGATTTAGAAGAATACAGTGAATTCTGTTTGGGCTCATTTCATTTAAGCTGGAAATATCCAGCATTTCACCAAATGTAGTTATAAAAAAAAAAAACACACAAGGAGCTGGCGCACATTGAGGTAAACTGTACTGACAGTTCTGAATGGATCAATTCAACCCAAATAGACTCTTTAGAACTGTTTAACAATACAGAAAAAAGAAAGACAGATTAGTGGAAAACAATGTAATTTTGATAGATGTAAAGGTAGACAAAATAGACAAAGGGATAAGAGAGAGAGAGAGAGAGAGAGAGAGAGTGTCCCACTGGATCAAGCAAGCGAACCAGGAACTCCGTGTTCCCAACAGTTCGCTTTGCTGGACTCTTCAAAGAACACTTATATAAGAGCAAACCTGGCACAATTAGACCAGATCCTTTTGTTTGTCCACCTCACATCCTTTTTTTGTCTCTGCCATGACTTGTTTGTCCTCATTAGATCATTTCTCATAGTAATTAAAAGCAAAAATAAATAAATAAATAAAAAAACGCAAAGAAAAAAAAAATAAACAGTGGCAGCAGCAGTTGAGACTGTTGTGTTTTCAGTGGGGGGGTTTCGATATCGACTTGAGTCACAATTTCCGTTTCGACTCTCACCTTCGCTGTCATCTGGGTTCTCGTCGTCGTCATCGGCCGAAGCCGTGGCCACGCTGTCGCACTGAGACGCGTCTCGCTCGCGCAGCCGTCTGGATGCCTGTAAGGGTGCGGGATTGGTCATAATTCTGTGATACTTTGTTTAAACAAACAAACAAACAAACAAAAAAAGACATTCTCTTGAAAAACAGTAGTACAGGTATTCGCTGTTATGTTTTAGCATGGATGAGTTCGGATTGGATCTATAATGATCTCAGATGTCGAGCTATTTTAAGAGTTGCTCAGTAGCTCCTGGTTTCACAACGTCAACTGACTGTAGAACGGACATTACTCACAACCGCACACGCCGGTGCACATGTTAGTTCTCACGCTCTGATGTTTTAGATTTATAAACACACTCTTGATATCACCCAAATGAGGATGGGTTCCCCTTTTGAGTCTGGTTCCTCTCAAGGTTTCTATCTAAGGGACTTGCCACAGTTGCCCCAGGATGCAAGTTGTCAGTATGAAAAAATTTTACTCAAAGCACCAAATGTTAACTGCTCTAATACAAGATACACAAATGTGTATTAATTATAAATATTTACAGTATGAGCATTTGAGAAGATATACAGTAGATAATGTTATCAGGCATAACATTATGACCACCTGCCTCATTGTGTTGGTCTCCCTTTTGCTGCTTAAACACTTCTGACCGGTCTAACATTGACAGCATTAACTTGTTCAGCAATCTGAGCTACAGGAGGTCGTCTGTTGGATCGGAACACACGGACCAGCCTTTAATGAGCCTCGGCCACCCATGACCCTGTCGCTGGTTCACCACTGTTTCTTCCTTGGAGCACTTTTGATTCTGACCACTGCAGTCTTGGAACATCCCACAAGAGCTGCAGTTTTGGAGATGCTCTGACCCAGTCGTCTAGCCGCCACAATTGGTCAAACTCGCTCAAAAAAACTTTTCCTGCTTTGAACACATCAAGTTTGAAGATAAAATGTTCACTTAATATATCCCACCCACCAACAGGCGCCATGATAAAGAGATGATTAGTGTTGTTTGTATTTTATTATATAATATATATATTTTTAATTCTGGTCAGTGGCTTTGGAGCATAGCCTGGGAAAACATTCTCACCTGGACCCATTTAAAACCAGCGATCCACCTACTTGCCTATTTTAAGGAGGTAGAAACATGCTAAAAGACCAAGCTCAAGATCGTAGCAGGATCCCTACTCGCACCAACACCACCTGCTGCACCATTAGATCATAGATGCTGATTATGATCTGATATCGAAGTGCATGCTTCGAAAAGAAACACAAGAATTCACCTGCTTGGATTGAGGCAGCAAGTCGTCCAGGTTGTGTCGCCTCTTGTAGTTGAAGTAGAAGTTCTTGCACTGCGCCTCACTCTTAGTGCCCACCATTTTAGCAATGGCCGACCAGTTCCTCCCGTGCTCTACCAGCCCTGCAGGAGGAGAAAAGCATGCTTTGAGTCACTTGAAACCGGAAATGCTTAATGAAGTGACTAAGGGAAATAGACTTGAATCCTTGCAACACCAAGACAAACAGACAACCGCCTTCCACGAAGCCGACACACAAAACATATATATACACATACACACACAATCGATTCTAAACTTGCACCCTCCTCTGAACCCTTCTGTACACGAGCTTCGTGGGCAGTAGTGATTTTAATACCTTCTCCTGAGTAACCTATGGCGAGGTTAATCCTCCAATCAGCTTGGCTATCGTGGATGTGTTACCTTGGGCACACGGCTTAACTCCACATTCTTACCAGTGAGTGACAGGAGTTTGTTTTTCCATGTCATTTATCATTCTAGCCATTCTTGAGACAGAGAAAAATTTTTTTTTTTACAGTGGTTGAATACAAAAATAAATAATAACAACAAAAAAAACCTGCGTTAAAAGGTTTTAAAGCAAGCTAAGCTTCATCACATGCAGTACAATAATCGAACAAAGAAATACAAGGCAACCTTAAATATATACGGATGTAGAACCACATTGTATATCTTTTAAAATCATTCTTCTATTTAAAAAAGATTCTGGATGCAAACACCACCCCCACACAAAAAAAGCTATGTTTTAATTCCAATATAAAGGCATATTAGTGAGAAACATATTTAAAGTTACTAGAGCATAACCTTAACATAAAACATTAATCATTTCTCCACATTATAAAATGCACCTTTACCACAAATAATAGTTCACGACCCACGACCTCTGTATAACGTTTGTCTGTTTATTTTGCATCTACTTTACGCTGCGTTCACTCTTACAGTGGAACCGCGATGGGAAATCCTTCCTCTATCTGCAAAGCTAATATGTGCACATGACACAAACACACACACAGACACACACACACACACCTAGTGTTTCCCACTTCCTCCTTCCTCCTAGAACTTCTGCTTTCGGGACGCAGAAGAGAAAAAGGGCAAAAAAAGATAAGGGAAGGTAAATGATGACGGCAGTCTGCGCAAAGTAAAACTGTCAAAATAATAACAATGCAAGAAGCTGCATGTGTGTGATGTCTTTGCAAATAGGACGCGGGACAACTACGCTACAGTCGTGTGCACAATAATTCGTTTTCGTTTAAAAACGCATCTATTTCTCTCCGTTTTGGCCTTGCGTTCACACCGAGATGGCGTTTTTAGTAGAAGCTTTTTGAAGACGGGTCCCATGTCTGTTTATTAAACATGAGACACACAGAGATGAACACATGATTGATGCTAATCAGGGTCGACTGCCCGGAGCACACTTCCTGTATTGCGCCATGTCGGTACAGGACTTTTGGTACGGTGCACACGTGTACTGATTTCGATCCTTGTATTATATGCGGAACATCAAATCTGAGCTTTCTGGTGAACATATTTAGTGGCGGACTGCAAGTTTGTTTAGTCTACGCATTTTTTTTTTCTTTACAACAGGCTAGAGATGTGGATTATTTTGTGTTTTATGTACAACCCTTTAAAAATGTCTCTTAAAACGAGGAAAACCTGACAGTTCCGCATATCGAGACGAGATGGAATGAACTTTTTTATGAATAAATGAATGACTATTGTGTGTTTCTTAAATAAAGACATTTGTTAAAGTAGAGCATATTGTTTAGAAAATGTAATATTAAATGCAAAACATACACTTAGATACACAACTGTGGTAACAAAATTGGGTCTAAAAAATGTGAACTGAATGTTGCCATTTATTTTATTGGATAAATCCATTTTAATTTGTGCGAATTTAATTGAAAGTTTGATAAATAAAATAGTCCATTGCATTCATTTGACCGATTTGACTTGTATATACAAAAATTAAACCAAGCAGGCATTTAACATTGTTTAAAAAAATTGTAACTGTACTTGTTTACACATTTTTATAATAAACGACGTTAAAAAAACTACTTTTTTTGTACCGCTACACCTCTGTCCCGTGACTAATTAAAAAGCCCTGGGAAACGCAACATAGCCTTAATGTGCATCTTGCTGGCTTTTACACGATCCATCAAAAATGTCTAAAGCTCAAGTCTGAGTCTGACCTGAAAAGCCACTTTTCACTATATTACACGAGATTTGTCAAATGATATCAAAAGTTACGGAGATGAAAGTAGAAGATTTTAATGTGCGCTTTTTTGCCAGCCATGACGTCAAATCTGTGGCCTATAAACACGCAAAACTCAACTTGTACTCAAGTCTCATTTTTCCTTGCAATGATCTGGCTGATGCCGAATGCGTACCCAGTACAGACTGGGACGAAGGAGAGTCGATGAGGCGAAAGTAAGCACAAACAAACAAAGTTTTACATGTGGGTCTATTCTGCCACACTTTGCATGAATCATATAAAGACCGTTAAAGAAACAAAAGATTCTGTGTCCTGTAAATAGACAATACAGACTTCAATCAGAAGCAGATTTTGTTTTGCTGGCTGATTTGCTCCAACTTTAAATCCATAAAAAATCAGAAACAGAAACCTTACACATGGTTCAACCCAGCGATCAACACACACTCTGCTACTACAGGGTTCTGATTCGAATCTTTATTAGAACCCAAGTCATCAGTGAATCACTACATGTGTACAAACACACAGACTTTTGCAGCGCACACACGTACGCACGCTGTTTCCCAAGACAACGAGTACAGAAAAGAACAGATCGGTGGAAACGTGAAGTGAGAATGCTACCTTTTTTGGCAACCTCCATCTCCTCTTCTGTCCAGCGAGATGTCTCTCCAGCCTCTATAGCTCCTGCGCACACACACACACACACACACACACTTAGTACAACATGGAGTAATCAGGGGAGAGAGAGAAAGAAAAAGAGAGAGAGAGAGAGAGAGAATGACAGAGCAAAAAAAAAAAAGTAGAAAGACAGAAAAACACAAAGTGAGTGAGTGGGTAAAAACGGTTAAAACAAACCTAAAATATATAAATAGATAGATAGATAGATAGATAGATAGATAGATAGATAGATAGATAGATAGATAGATAGATAGATAGAATAATTAGGGGAAAGAGAAAAGAAAAGGGATAAAAAGACAGAGGCAGAAAAGAGAAATAGTGAGAGATACACAAAAAGAGGGATGGAGAGAAAGAAAAAGAAAGGACAGACAGAACAAGTGGGGGAAAGAGACAAGAACAGGAAGAAAAAGGATAGGAAGAGAAACCGAGAGGGAGAGAGGGGAGGGAGAGAGAGAGAGAGAGAGAGAGAGAGAGAGAGAGAGAGAGAGCAACCGCGAAACAGAAAAAGTCAGAGCAGGAGAGGTAGAGAGACAGGGGGAAAAAAGTTAGAAAGAACCTAAAATACAAAACAAAAACACAGACAATGAGAGAGAGAGGAAGAGAGAGAGAAATAGAGAGAGAGAAAGAGAGACTGACCGTAATGCACCTTCTCAATCTTTAATCTAATAACTTGTTTCCATCAGCTGTCCAGCCCTCAACCCACTTCCCTGAATTTCCAAAATCCTCCCCTCCTTTACTCCTCGTATCGCCCGCTCTCAATCTCTCCGCTTTTTTGCTATTTCTTTTCCTTCACCTCTCTCTCCCTCTCTCTCTTTCCCATCAGCTGATCTGTAGTTACACAGTGCACAAGCTCCTCCTTTTCTCCTTTAGACAGAGTCTCTGATGCACGATTACAGAGGAGAAAGCGAGCAAGGCGACCAGCGCAACAGTGGGGCAGAGTGTACGTGTGTGTGTGTGTGTGTGTGCGTGTGTGTGTGTGTGGTGGGGGGTAAAGTACAGAGCAACACACACACACATACACATGCACACACGCACAAACACACACACACACACTCCTCCTCCCTCCAGAGACTCCTTGAGATTGAACAAACATTCGGACAAATTTAGCACAGTGTGACCCTCTGACATTTATACAAGTGTGTTGTGTGTCTGGGCCGATAAGAAGATTCGTCTTCTGTGTTTAGATTTCCTGCACAAAATGTCCTGACTATCACAACTCGAATAAATGCCTTCCCTTGTTTGTGTGTGTGTGTGTGTGTGTGTGTGTTTTACCCTGTCTTTTAATCCATGTACTGCATCTCTACTGATTAAAGGTGTTGAAAAACACCAGAGTGTTCCATTGTCTGACATTTAAAAAACACACATACACACACGCGCGCGCACGCACGCACGCACGCACACACACACACACACACACACACAGCTTGCAGTGGACCCTGAAATCATGACTACTTTTAGAGAGACATCTCTAAGCTGCATGAAATAAACACACTGCGTGCATCCACATTGCGTGCGCGTGCGTAAGTGAGTGTATACACACATACAAATGTCCAAACCCAGTGATGTTAACATTGGTGTTTGTATACTATAGTCTCTCTCTCTCTCTCTATCTCTCTCACACACTCTCTCTCTCTATCTCTCTCACACACACTCTCTCTCTCTCTCCCACCCTCTTTTTCCATGGCTGGCAAATTGGTAAGAAGGCATGGAGTGTGTGTGTGTGTGTGTGTGTGTGTGTGTGTCACACTCCCCCCCCCCTCTCTCTCTCTCCTTCTCTCTTTCTCTCTCTCTCAATCACACACAGGTTTTATGGAGTTAAAGCCTGATTATGAGCGGTGGCGTTTGCTCCGAGGTGACTCGAGGACAGCGGGGAGAGATAGGAAACAGGAAATGGGGAAACAGGAAGCCGCAAGCTCGCCTGCACTCGGGATGCCAATCTTCCGAAACAAAGAAATTGACAAAAAGCGCCCAAAGCAAACTGCATGCAACCACATCATCTGCCAACTCACTGCTTCCTCTCAGCCTTTATTTTGTTTATAAGCAGCACCAAATGAATGCTCCTGGTCTTCCTAACATTCTGCACCAGACTCAATCGGATCTCACTGTGGGGACAACAGTAACCCACAGAACCCGTGATTCTGGAACACAAATATGGCGGATATGACATACGCAGAGGTCAACCGATAGCTAGTTTTTTTGTAGTGCCAAAACACTATTAAATCCACTGATTAATCGTTAATCATTCTTTTCTTTTTTTTTTTCTCTCTTAACACCATGCCAGCTGCTATGGCTAGGCTCATAGTGGAAGCCAGGTTTAGTAAAAAAAAATTAAAATAAATTATAAAAAATAATAATATGTTTAAGTTTTTTTTTCCCCCTAAAAACCTTAGGGTTAAATTTGGATTAAGTTGATAATAAACCTTAGCAAAAGTATCGACAGAATTAAAATTCAAAGGGGTCGATAAATTTTTTTAATATTTTACTCCATGTAAAATAGTACTGAATTTTACTGAATAATAATTAAAAAACAATTCCTGAATCTTAAAAATAAATATGAATTATAATGATAAATATTATAGAAAATAAAAGGCATGTATTTGAACTGAGACAAAAAGTAACTGCTAATAAAATATATATATAAAATAAAAAAAAATGTTACATCCAAACAAAATAATAAACAGCGCAGTCAGTAATTCGCCGCTAGAGGCCGCTCTCACACTGCATAGCTTAACCCGGAAAAACTATTAATATGGATTTTTGCCGATAGTTTCAGCAATAAACTATTGGTGCTCATGAATCGGCAGAACTGATAAATCGGTCGAGCTCTAGTGTATTCTACTTTGGATGAACCGACCCAGAGATAAAGACTCGAAGATTGAGAGAGAAAGAATGAGAGGGAGAAAAAGCAGGATGTTTATCTGCTCTTACTCGCCCTTTCCATCCCCATGACATCCACCTGAGACACACAGCATCACACCCAGAAAGACAGACGGCTGGACAAAGCGAGGACGGAACCCAGGACAGCCTGAACCGAACTATTCTCAGTGAAAAGAATGGAGGAGTAGAAAAAAAAAGGGAAAAAAAAAAAAAAAAAAAAAAAAAAAAGCCTCAAATGTCAGAGGACACAGGCTTCAGCCAGCAGCCCTGATGGATCCAACAGAAGCATTGCTGACAGAGCTGAAGGGGGGGAGCTTACTGTGTAAACAGCTCTTTTTTCATTTCCTTGGCTGTAAACTCGTGGCGCAGAAATGGGTCAGCGCACAGAGCAAAAAAGAAAGCTTTTTGACACCGTTCGGCTTCCACAACCATATATCGCACGATAACTCTACCGTCCTAGCGCAAAAAAACTAATTTAACAAACAAGGGTGTATGTGAGGATTTCAGAGGCGAGAACGAGAGTGCTTGTGCATGTATATACCTCGTGCTTGGTTGTCCATGGGGGTCACAGGAGCGAGCTTAGCAAGTTCACGTGCTGGCTTCGGCACCGGCTCTGGTTTGGGAGGAGGGACAGGCTCCAGTAAAACTAGTTTGGAGACAAAAAGAGGTTTTTTTTTTTTTTTTTTTTCTTTTTCTCACCCATTTTACCATCACTTTCAGAGCTCTGTTTGGGAGGAGCACAGATCTGTGTGCCACAAGGGACTCGTATGTAAACCATGTTACACTGATGAACATGCAAAAATGGGTAACAAAGTGCTGATCCGAGAGTTTTTCAGTTTTAATCAAAAACAAATCTTCAGAAGAGTAGAACAAAACACTTGTAAGAAATGTGAGCTCTCCGACCCCCACATTTGGAACGGCCCTCTGTAAAATGCCTAACACATCTTCAAAATTGAATTTAAAATGTGTTTTACTCATATCATATCTGTATTTAATGAAAGGTTGGGTTTTTAAACTAAAATTTGTTTATTAATAGAGGTAGAGGCAACGAAAGTTGATTGCTAGAGCTGTTGGTAAAAATCCACACAGTTTTTCCGGCTTCAGTTCCGCTGTCGGCCTCTAGAGGCGAACGTGCCACGTGCTGTTTGTTTTTACATGCGAGACTATATACTATATTATATTTCGAATAAATTAATGATATAATTATTAATAAATATATTTGTATTTATGTCTTTCAGCACATTTTCATGATTCGGTACTGTTTTTTTTTTCCGTAATTAAGACTATTTTACATGGCATGTTTTTTTTTTTATTTTATTTTTTTTAAATCCAGCATCCATTAAAAAAATAAATAAATAAATAAATAAACGGTTAAATAATCAGTTATTGGCAAGTACGATTTAGCATAGCCATCAGTATTATTTGACCTCTAGTTATTATCATATCCTAATTATTTGGTTAGATTCACCCACCAACCACATTCATCAGTGAGCAAATATTTTTATTTCAATAGAATCTGAAAAAATAAAATCACTATGATAGTAATAATGCTCTTATAATAGGCTATATATTAAACACACCTAGATTAAACACATTTTATTGTGTTTTGAACAGGGCATAAGAGAGTGTGTGTGTATTACCAGGCTCAGGTGGTGGTGGCGGTGGTGGGGGAGGGGGCGGTGCTGGTGCTTCCTCTGTGGCAGTACTAGCCGCTTCGATAGCCATAGAGCGTGTTGTGATTCGGCCTTTACGCCGTCCCTGGCTGTTAGCAGTCTTGCGGCCGCGTGGCGTGCTCTGCTCCTTCCCTTCCTCGTCCTCTCCTTCACACTTCTCTTTGTCTTTGCCAATGTCCCTGTACCAAACAAGCAGATGTGTGTGAAAAAACACGCCCCTGAATGAGTCAGGAAATTTTGTGGCGAATCTAAAATGTCATTCTTTTCAAAACAGAGTAAAGCAGGAAACGAACATGGCCGTCTCGTCATTAGGGTCTTAAGTGCGTGTGTGTGTGTGTGTTTGTGGAATTGAGGTTGAACCATGAAGTAAAACAAAGAGTAAACAGGGTGTATCAAGTTCAATTAGAACAATAGGGGAAATAAATGTTTTTTGAAAAATAAGAAACCATTTTGAATCATTTTTCAAACCGAGCGTAGCATATTTTCCCTAACACATATGGACACAAACTTGTAGACCGGGGACTATAAGATTCGTGTGTGCTCGGAGAACATCCCATTCCACATTTAGTGTTATTATAGTCATCACTCTCATGGGAAGATGCTACACTAGAGTTTGGAATGTGCTTGTGGAGGTTAGTGCTCATTCAGCCAGTAGAAAGTACTTTATTTATCTATGTGTATACACCATCATCTTTAAAACAGTAACCCCCTTCGGGCATCAATACAGCGCCCCTGCTGCTTGCGTGTCAAGCAGCTTCTTTGATTCGCGCTGGATGTCCACAATGGTGTCAAAACGGCGACCCTTGAGCTCGATCCTCATCTTCGGGAAAGGGATGAAGTCCGGAGAAGCCAAATCTAATGAGTAGGTTGGGAGCGGAAGTGAGATCGCATGGCTCCAAGACGATGTCTTCTGGCACACTGACTTATGAAGGTCGGTGCTCCCTGTGACTATTCCAGCACCCTTGTGCTGCCGTCTGTTGGCGTGTTACAAAACCATACTTCGTATGAACGAGGAGGTGGCTTTGTGCACAGTGGCATTGCCACGCTGGAACAGGTTTGGGTCTCCTAGTTCTAGTGAATTACAATGCTCTCGGATCCAGAGACATCTTATACTTGTGTGCCTCTGACTTTGTGTTAACCGTTAGGGGAAGAACCACACATCCCATTACTTTTGTCCATTTAGTGTACTTTGAATAGTGCTGATTAATTTCTTGTTTAACGGCATGTCTGTTCAAATAATTGTTTAATCGCTAGAACTTTTACGGCATGAGCGTAATCATCGATATAGTCAATCTTCCGTATAAGGTTAGAGGTGTTGAGCAATTATGAGAGGAGTCACCAGTGCTACGTAACGGTCATTCCACTTTGTGGTAACAGTTTGGGGAAGCCGCACAGATGGCTGTCGCAATAAATTTGTCCATTTACTGTATTTTGTATTGTACTTTGTATTTATACGTACTGTGTGCTGCTGTGTTTCTTGATTGTGATTTAAGTGCTTATTTTCTTTTATACAGTTCCTATGTCTATAAAAAAGTACATATTAATCTCTACTTCTTCTAGTCTCGCTTCCTTTGGGTTGAGAGATATTCAGCAATTCTGGAAGGAGTCTCCAGTGTCAATTCTACGACTATTACATTCAGTTTTCCTGCAACACCGCAGCAACACACAGCGGATCGGGAGCACTGCATATTTACGGCGCTGCGATTGAGAAATATGAGCGCGCTCCAAATGTGTTAATGCCGTTAGACGGAAGGCCTTGTCGACAAGAAACTCTGGCTGCGAATGAGACGCGGCAGATTTCCCCCATCTGCGTTCATTAAATATTTCCAGATCCGCTGCGCTGATGAAAGAGCCGTCCTATTCTCAGAAGTGAAAGAAACAGAAGCTCGATCCCGATGTGCTTTAAACTAAAAAATATGATTTGTGAAATCGACCGTGATACGCAGAGAAAAGGAGAGAGATGGAGAGAGCCAGAAACTATTTAGAAATGGTTCTCAAGTAGTGGTCCTGTATAAACAGCTTAAAAAAAAAAATTTAAAAAAAATTAAAAAAAAAAAACCTTCTGTGGTATAAGAGTCTTTTAGATCGAAAAGACTGCATGGATTTAGGTTTTCTAAGAGATTAGTGATGTCAGAGCTACAACAGAAGCCAACAGTCTGACTTGAGTTAAAACAACCTTCAGAAGAAAAAAAGAAAAAAAAAACCAAACAAACAAATCAAAACGGCGCTTACTTCGTGTCCTCTTTTTCATCTTTCTCCTCCTCGTCCTTCTTATCGTCTTCCTCTTTCTTGTCGGATTTCTCTGCCTTTTCCTCCTCGTTCTTGTCCTCGGACTTTTCTTCCTGTGAGGGCCGTGTTATCTGCTGTGAGAAAGCAGACACAAAGCAGATCGTGTTTAGTCTGGGGTTCTGCTTACAAAACAAAACAAAAAACCTGCTGATTGATACAAGCCATTTGCTGTTACAAGTTATAAGTGTCATAAATCATAAAGAGAAAATGTAATGTAGAATTACTTAATCAAGTTTATTTCTATAGAGCTTTTCACAACAGACATTGTCTCACAGCAGTTTTTACAGAATTTAACAGTTAATGTGAACTATGTGTATTTATCCCTGATGATCAGCTGTGGCGGCTGTGGCAAGAAAAAACTCCCTTAGATGTTATGAGGAAGAAACCTTGAGAGGAACCAGACTCAAAAGGGGAACCCATCCTCATTTGGGTTAGCAACCAGATGTAACTGAATATTAGATACGTGTGGAGGCTTTGCAGAGCTACAGTGCACGTTGAACGTTTGGAAAAACACCTAATATTTTTGAGACACATTCTTGTCCAAGAATTGGCCAGTAAATGACTGGAAGGAAGTTCTGTCGAGTCCAAATGGACATTTTTTTTTACTCGAACAGAAGAGCTTATGTAAGATGGAGAACAGCAGAGATGATGATAGCAGACTTCCAAACACCCAAAATCAAACATGGAGGTGGAGAAATAGTTCAGGGTTGTTTTGGAGACTTGTTCCGGGTGAAAACAAAATACTGACCCAACATTGCCATCATTCCCAACTTCATCACCATGCAATTCCGAGTGAAATGCAGCTAATTGGAAAGGACTTCACCGCACAACAAGACAATGACGCATATGTGCAAGCTCTGTAAGCGTTAAAGAGCAAACAGTCAGCTGACTTGTTCTATATCATGGAATGGCCTGGCCACTCACCTGCATCGCAAGGGCAACAGTAAGGCAATGTGCAGCAGCAAGGCAGTAACAGTAAGAGGAATCAAGGCGAACAATTTAAATGTACGGTTTTCCGATCCTATGACGTTAACGATGCAACAAAATCATGAAAATATTGGGGACTACCTGTGCTTGTTTGTCGATCTTGATAGCGTTGCATATAAACAAAGGGAACATGCACATGGAATTTATCCACAGTCAAACAGAAAACAAAATCTCAAATCACAGCACAGCACAGGCCTGTTATTTAAAGGCTGCATTCGGTCAACACCCTGCTCTTCATTGCTACATAAATCTATCCAAACCCACCGTCTTTTCAAAAACCGAGATGAAATCTGACGAGCCCCTTTTCTGGATGGAGAACGGGGGACTTTTGCTGACCTGGATGATGTCTGCTTCTCCACTTCAAAGCAAGTTTAATTGAAGAGCGCCCTGTGAGAATGGCTCCGCATTAGACTTAATCTCGTTGTGGGAAAACATGCCTCCATATCATCTGACTCATCGTCCATTACGCAGCCATGCTCAGATGCCGATTATCGCCAGGGTTCAACAAGCTGTGCCCAAAGAATGACTAAGATAAAGGTTGTGTGTGTTGTGTATAAAAAAAAAAAAAAACAGATTTACACATTAAATAAAAAATTAAAGGACAGGCCAAAGCATACACGCTTAAATATGGTGGCCTTATGAAAACACAAAGTGGCCTGAAGTTACTCATTAAACTAAATCGAGAGAAAAATGAGAGAACGACAAAAAGAAGAGAGATGACAGAGTTTAAGAGGCTGGTGCATGCTCCAAAGATAAGATTAGCACTATGAGGTGCTTTGATGATGTTCACATGGACGAGGTTGTCTGGAAGGACAAGCTTTCGTCCAGGCTCCAAAATCACAATATGTTCACTGTTGACGGAACTCGGTTCAAAGCCGGTGGGGTGAAACATAAAAAGTTTTAAAAGAGGGCCGATCAGAGGAAAGCAAGGCAACAGGAGGCCCAGTGACTGGGCTAAAACTACACCATGCTATATGGGAAAACATACAAACAAACAAACAAAAAATCCATAGCATCCTGATATGTTGCTCCTCCTTTGATGGGATGCACATTGTATTGCGAAAAGGTTTCATAATGTTCCAAACTATAACACACATGCCATTTTTGTTTGTTTTTCCAAGACAGTCGATATGTTTAAAGATTTAATTTCATCCCCAACAATTATATTTCAATGTGGATGTTATTATATGTAAAATAACTCACAATAGCAACAGCTTTATTGACATTTTGGGGAAAAAAATAAAAATCACAAAATACGGTGTTCCAATGATTATGCAGAATGCATTTTAAAAACATTCAACAGGAGCATGGACAAAATATTGTGTATGAAAATAATTTAAAACAACTCCATTGAAGCGATTTTACAGATACCGAAAGCAAGGTTGGATCGGACTTGCGGATAATGATTAATAAACTGATAGTTTGAAAAACAAACAAAATATGTCACGCGAAACAGTACTTAATTAATTTCATTATTATATATATGAAAATAAATATTAAGGAAAATAATATTGAGTGTTACTGAGACAAAAAGTAACACTCGAAATATATATATAAAAAAAAAAAAAAGTTACATACAAAATGAATGATAATGAAAACAGACAATTCAAATAAACGGCACGTGGCATCAGAGATTCGCCTCTAGAGGCCGCTCTCGCACTGTAGTAAGCAACCCAGTAAAACTATCGGCATGGATTTTTGTAGATAGATGTTTCCAGTAATCAAACCAATGAATCAGTAAAAAAAATAAAATAAAAAAAAAAAGAAAGAAAGAAAGAAATCTGTCCGTCTGTGGCCATGTATAGTTTCTGCCTGTCTGTGGCCATGTATTGTTTTTCCCTGTATTTCACTTGAGGACTTTTGAGGATACAGGTTCTCAATAGGATTTCCGCAAAGGCCAATAATTATGAAGCACACAATACAAAACTATGCTTTTTTTTAAAAAGCTGATCAGTTGCAACGTAACTCCAATTACAACAATCCACAAGTCTGACCTTCTTCTTCTACAAGAGAAATACAAGCACTTCATTGGGTTAAAACTGTTAAGAGAACAAAGCTGCTTCAGCCAAGACAAATAAGCCATGCAGACACCAGATGGGGCCAAGGAATGTCAAAGGCTCGACAGTCAAGTCAGAGAGAGAAAGAGAGAGAGAGAGAGAGAGAGAGAGAGAGAGAGAGAGCGCGAGGCGAAAATAGAATCGGAGTGAAATGAAAGAGACCAAGATGAAGAATAGAACTAAACATACTTAAAAAATTACATTAAAATGCCCAGTGAATACGTCCATTTAAATGGATTTTGTACTAATTAAAAGTATGCAGCAAACAAGCATCCAGAGAAGGGAGGGAGAGAGAGAGAGAGAGAGAGAGAGAGAGAGAGAGAGAGAGAGAGAGAGAGAAAGAATAATTTATACAAAACGCCAATCATGTTCCCGAGCTCTCTACTTCCACTTAGGCTCTATTAATAAACCAAAGTGCTCACGGTAATAAAGAGACCCCCCCCCAAAAAAAATCATATTCAGAAGCAAGCACTTCAGGTCAATGAACAACTGGCTCGTATTTGGTCATTTTAAGGAAATATAATGCTCTTCATCTTTAAATTTTACCAAAAAAGGAAGTATTAGTGGAAGAAAAGAGTTTGCGTCATGACTTCGTCCACCTTTTTAAAAAATTACTTACTACAATATATAACGCAATAACATCATCCAGGATTTATCCAACATTTCCTCCAAAGTCTAAACAACAATCTTTAGCCGCATATAGACGCAAGGTAGACGACTTCTGTGTGTGGACTCCCAGGGAAAAAGCCATGGAGGTAGAAATGGTCCAAGTTTATTAGAGTGAGTGTAATACACACAGTATTTGATGACTAGGCTCCATCTTACGCTCAGTCAATGCACAAATGTATAAAAAACAGTGGTTAAATGCACAAAGCTGATCTGTAATCTGGTTCCAATAACTGATTAATAAATCGATAGCTTTTAAAATGGATACTGGATAAAAAAAATGAATAAGCACAACTCTCCATGTAAAATAATACTGAACTTAAGAATGGGGGGGGGGGGGGGGGGGAGTACTGAATCATGAAAATTTGCTAAATGAAATTAATATATGAATTATATTAATAAAAATTGTGGAGGGAAAAAAGCCATGCATTTAAACTGAAACAAAAAGTAAAACTATAAACCCATAATAAAAATACAAATAAAAAAACCTATAAACTCAAAATAAAAAATAAAAAAATTGAAATAAATAAATAAAAATACACTTCAACAAATAGCATATGGCGGCAATGATTCTCCTCTAGAGGCCGCTCTCGTACTGTATAATAAAAGTAGCTGCTCTATGGACGCAACCTGGAAAAACTATCAGTATCAGAATCTAAATCAGAATCAGGTTTATTGACCAAGTGCGTTGATGCAAGGAATTTCGTTCCAGCTGTTGGTGACTATTAAAAGTACAGACATAAATAACCCTATACATTTAACTTAAGACTAAACAAGACAGCAGAGGCTATACGAAACTATGCGAACAATACGAGACAAAACAGATTAAATAAAAACACAACATACATGTGTTTTTTAGTTCCAGCTATCAACTTTTTGGATTATCTGCCAAAACCGATAAATCAGACGACCTCTAGTGTTATACATTAAACAGCAAGACTTGCATAATAAGTTCCGGCTTCCAAATTAACAATTGATACGGTGTAAATGATTTGTATAAATAAGACTCATTCTTTATAATAGTTAATAATTCATCTTTTTCTTGTGAGGTAATATGTATTTATTAATTGTTGCAGGCTTCACAAATTTCCCCAAAACACTTAAGCGTTTAGACAGAACACAGTTTTGTCTAAGATCTGGTTTATTAAAAGAGTTGCACAAGTTACTGAGGTTCAGTGTAGCATGTTCGAACTATGAACACATTTTCAGTGAAAAATGAAGCTAGATTACTTTTGCCATTTCTTTTGTTCTATGTGACGTGCTATCTACAGTCCTCTGTAAGTATAACAGGCATTGATAGGGATTCAGTAAGCTGTTGTGGTGTGGTACAAACAATCGATGTGAAGTGTGGGCTGAGAAACCAGGATTAAGAAATTAAGTAAATTAAGATTTTCCCTGTAATTTCACTCTAGTCAAGCTGTGCTTCAAGCACATATGCTATATTTCCAAAAGTATTGGGTCACCTGCCCTTTCCTGCTATATGTGCTTCTTTTTCAAACTGTTACCAAAAAAACTGGATGCACTCAATTGTACAGGACGCCTTTAGATGCGTTTTAATGCAATTTTGCATTCACAAGATTCAGAAGATCTTAAATGGCCTGCTATAGAGCTCTAATCTCAACCCTTCTGAACACCTTTGGGATGAATTGGAACGCTGATGGCACCCCAGGATTCCTCACCTACATCAGTACCTGCCTTTTGTAATACTCTTGTGGCTGATGAACATAAATATCCATAAACACACTCCAAAATCTAGTGGAACATCTTCCCAGAAGAGTGGAAGGAATAATAAGAGCAAATTGGGACTAAATGTGGAATGCAATGCTCAAAAATCACACCGTACTTGAGCAGGTGACCCAATACTTTTGGAAATATAGTGTATGTAGCGGATGCCAGGGACTAATATAACCAATATAATAGGTTATAATAATAAGGCTTTCTAAAACTCCTCCCATCCCAGAGCCATTCTAGAAACACCCTAGACTGGAAAGATTCAGATCTAGGCCAGATGGATATGACCCCAAACCCAACATAAAGGATGTCAAACTCCATGCTGGGCTTCCACTCCAAGCCAAGGAACAGAGAGGCCTCCAACAGCCCTGCTGATGGTACCTTTTAAATCCTAAAGCCAGTAAGAAGCCAAGTTCTCGAATGTGTTTACCATTATTGTGTGGGGATGCTCCGTGTGCATGAATGGATCTAGATCATATTCAGTTCTCAGAATATTTCTACCAGTGTTTCTACCAATGTTTCTACCAATATTTCTACCAGTGAAAATTAACATCATGGATGCAGCAAGTGTCCAATGCAAACCCTTTTCAGATTTAGATAAAGATCTTATGAGTTATTTCCTTTCGGTGGATTCTGTCGAGCAGGCGCCAGCAGGTGCACATTTTGTCCTCAAAGTTGATGTGTTCAAAACAGGAAAAATGGGCAAGCGTAAGGATTTGAGTGAGTTTGACAAATCGTGATGTTTAGATGACTGGGTCAGAGCATCTCCAAAACTGCAGGTCTTGTGGGGTGCTTCTGGTCTGCGGTGCTCAGTATCTATAAAAAGTGCTCCAAGGGAGGAACAGTGGTGAACCGGCGACAGGGTCATGGGCGGCCGAGGCTCATTGATGCATGTGGTGCATTGCTGAAGAAGTTAATGCTCAACGGGTTAAGGACTGTTTGGGCAGCAAACAGTCCTTAACATATCTATGTTTTTAATATAGAGCTATGTTTAATATCTTCTAGCATCCTGGTAAGAAGTTAAGGTTCCTGTCACATAAGATCAGGTCTGGATGCAATGTACACTTAATGATCAAGAGCCATTATATATGGACGAAACAATTGAGACATGACATTTCCAGCCATATGTGGTTCTTTCTCAACCTGTTGGAGCCACACAGTTCTAAAGGAGGTCACTGCATGCGATAGGATACAATTGTTTATTTCACTTCCACTAGGAGATCCAATCCTGTTCCAGCGTAACACTGCCCCTGTGCACAATGGATGAGTTGGATCATTGACTGCACCCCAGGCCTCTTCACGTACATCAGTACTCAAGTTTACCAACATCCTTGTGGGTGAATGAGCCAAAATCTCGTGAAACATATTCCCAATAGAGTAGAGGATATTATAACAGCAAATTGTTGAATGGGACGTCTAAAAAGTACGTCCGCATCTAAAGATTCGGCATCCACAAACTTCTGTCGAAACTCCTGTCTCATGTAAAGAGGTCGTCCAGTTCTGATGGTTCCATGGTCAAAAATAAGGTCTCGAACGCAATCAGGTTGAAGGATTAGTTTTTTTAAACGGGTTTAGCTTTAGAGGCTGTAAAAATCTCCTTTCCTCTGGCGCTCAACTTTAGGTTTCGGATACTTGTTTTTTTGCTGATTCACAAGGCACTTATTTGTTTTAGGAAATGACAGACTCGCAAGCCAACGGCCTCCGAAGTCTGGAACGCTGGGAAGACAACTGACTTCGAGTTGGAATGCGGATCAACAGACGGACCGAGTCGGAGAAAGACGTTTTTCTTTCCAACAATAATGACTGTGTTCCTAAACGGCGGAACACTTTCGCGAGACCAACATACACTCGTCTCATCAGCACAAAAGCCTATTGATGGCTAAATGCGATCTGGGTGAGACTTCATTTGGATTCATTGCCCGTTTAATCCTGGTATTTTATGATATGCGAGTAAACTAAATTGTCTAATGTAAAAAAATAAATAATAACGAAATAAAAATAACTTCAAACATCTAACTTTAAGATCTCTGATCTAGCGACCGCCAGCTAACACACACATTTTGTGATGCAAGAATCAAATAAAAATAGCATACAAGCGCACAATATGATAAGTATACAGTAACACACTGCGACAACTGGCGCACACAAACACGCATATGAACAGAGACACAAGGCTGACACACACACACACACACACTACCTTTAGGTTAATCAGTCAGTATGTGCATGTGTAAAGCAGTCGGACCCCAGCAGTGGCGGCGTATTGCGCTCACGCACCATGATGACGGCGGCAGCTCAGAATCTACTCCAAACTGTAGCTCTTTCACGCTCGGCGCTGCCACCGCATACCTTCCACTCGCTCCCGAATCACAGCGCATATCTCTCACACACACACACACACACACACTTGGGTGACAGGGCTGGGCCAGGTGTTACGTGTCTGAGGCGTTTGATTGGCACTCACAGCCGTACGACAAACTTTTCTAGTTCCTGTCCTAGACATGGGAAAGCGGGACATACCACTGAGACGAGCAGGAAAGGGGGAGACCGGTCCTACGTTCTCACAACACTCACCACCTTTTCTACGTGGAACAAAATGTCAAAGACGCCATCGCACACAGGCTGCCGGAGCAAACCACAGCAAAGCTGCCACTGTTCCTTGGTTTCATTAATGTCTTTGGTACACCTCCCTCTCTTTGATAGAGCTTGTAGAGGAAAGAGGAGAAAGTTCCAGACAGCAAACTTTGCACTCTGAAAACTTTAAGTCGCTAAGGCTTTAAATATAAATAAATACAAATAATAATCGGCTTTGCCTCGTCAGAAAACTGACCATGTGCTGCTTCCACCTGTCCCCAAAATAGCAAACACTCTGTGTCCTCTACAGGGCTGAAAGGTCAGTGTGTGTGTGTATGTGTGTGTGTGTGGCTTTATCAAAATATCTTTTTAATTATTGATATTGGACTCATGTCATGGCTTCACAGTTATCCAGTGCTTCAGAGATGCCCTGACACACACACACATACACACACACACACACACTTAAACAGAAGTGCATCGACAGTCGACTTTTTCAGAGCAATGCAGGTCAAAGATGTGTCTTTTTTAAAGCATGACTAATACTAATACACGCATTATACTGGAAAGCATTTGCCCAATCATCCAGAGATGGTGAGTTGGAAACCCTGTGCTCCCACAGCCAGCAGCCAATCAGGCAGTGGTAGACTCTTTCTCAGGATTTTGTGTGTGTGTGTGTGTGTTCCACCGCCCTGTAAAGCTTAAAATGTGGCTGCTTTTGTGCGTCTTAGAGGAAGTGCATGACTTGGTCTTCATTCTACTGAATGAGGAGATGAAAGATTAGAGTGGGACGCTGGGCAGAAACTGGCCAAATTAGGGGAGAAAGGAAGAGGAAAATAAAGAGAGGAAAAAAACGGGAGCTAAAGGAGGGTGTGCGCTATAGAAGAGTATGGAGTACCGCCTGGTTTAGTCTGATGCATCAGTGTATTAATGAACACCTGGCGGCCCGTCACTTAAATGTGTGCAAACATTCAGACATGAATAGAACAGTAAATGTGACCACTAGAGGGCAGAAAATGCAAAGCTAAACAATGAAGGGGGGGGATGGAGATGTAGAATTCGGAGGTAAGTGTGAGTGTATATTACAGTTAATGAACACCTGGCGGCCCGTCACTTAAATGTGTGCAAACATTCAGACATGAATAGAACAGTAAATGTGACCACTAGAGGGCAGAAAATGCAAAGCTAAACAATGAAGGGGGGGGATGGAGATGTAGAATTCAGAGGTAAGTGTGATGGTATATTACAGATACAGTATTATTAGGAGTTTATTTTGAAGGATTTTTGGATTTGATTTACAGTTAGAGACAAACCAAAGCTAAAAAGGGAAAGGTTATACCAAAGCTGAATACCCAAATCAGAAACAAGTGAATACATTTTTGATAGGAGCAGCTCAGGCTGAGCTCAAGCTACTGCGTAAATGACAGTTTCATACCAGTGCCCTCAATAAAAAATAATAATAATAAATTTAAAAAAGGAATAAAAATAAACATGTATATATGTATCTCTAACGATACAATACAATAAAGAAACAAATGAAGCAGCTACTGGTGTAATTCAATACAATACGGTGCAATGGAAAAATATGATTGTCTGAAATTTAATATGCTACAGATCGTTTGCTTTTATTTCTTTGGTTCAGGCAGACAGCAATCATCAATTTACTTAAGTGCCTTCTGACTGGCCCTTTTCCCAAATGTCTTTGTGGCACAAGAAAGAAAAAAAGAAAAAATTAAAGCAGATTTTTTTTTTCCCCCTGTCCTGTCTTCAGGAAGATGCAGCTCTACCTCTGCCATGTTCATCTATATTCTATGTCAGGGGTTTCCAGTGGTGATATGAGAGAAGACGACAATTTAGAGAGGAGAAATCAATCTACATATAAAATATTAGTAACTTGCATCAGTAAAACAAATGTCTATTGATAAAAAAAAAAAATCATCGGGGGAGTCAAATATTTTCTTTTTTCATATCTAAGTAAATAAGGATATCCTGAATAAACGTGTGTTGCGTTGAAGGTTTTAATTTCGCCTCATATTTATTAATATACTGTATATAATTTTTTTAAATGTGTGTTGCATTAATCGAGCGTTAATAAAATTTGTGCTGTTAAAAAAGATTTTGCAATAACGTGTTAACTTTGACAGCCCATATATATATATATATATATATATATATATATATATATATGTATAAGAGAAATAAAACCTTTTAGGTCTGCTGTAGGAAATGTAATTTGCCCTGAGAGTGAAATCACAGCACTCTATATAACCGCACACCCTGTTTTATTCCTTTCATACAAATAGTCTCCAATTAAATCCAGTCCTGCAGATTTGCAGTCAGAATAAACCATGATATGATCAACAACCCTCTAAATCCCCACAGAAACCATAAGAACGCAAGCTCCCGTCCTAATGTTTCCCCAACCAGACACACCCCCCTGGCCTCATCCAATCAGAGATACCCTGAAGTATGGCACGCTGTTTTGATTTTGGCAGACTGTGCGCCAGTCTGTCAGGGCGTCTCTGCATGCCGTGCTTACCCATACCCCCCTATTCCCTAGCTCTACACAACACACACTGCAGCAATATAAAAAGTAACACACACACACACACACAAGTCTGCATGCAGTTTTTAAGACGTTCTCTAAATCTTACACCAACTCTTCTACTCCTTTTCCTGACATTCCTCTGCCTGCATTCCTTCAAATGTAGAAATCGAATGTAACACAATGACTAATCGCTTAGTCGCATTAATTGAGATTAAAACACGGAAAAAACAATCGGACACAAAATAAACACGCCAGCAGAATGGTCAAGAACAACAACTAAGGAGTTGGAGAAAAATCTGGCTAACTTTCGGCAAGCTTCAGTTGTCACGGAAAAAAAAAACGGAAAAAAAGGACACCGCAACAACTGCACCATATCCGTAACGTTGCGTTACTTGCACAAGAAATGAGGCAAAAAATAAATAATAAAACAAAAAGAGCAACACACACACACACTTGAACATCTGTTTGCTGAACTCTATGGCGTCAGATCTCCTACCTGCTCCACTGTCTCTGTACGAGTGTGTGTGTGAGAGCAGAGCAGCTCCATCCAGAGTAAATGAGCGCACTTAAACTATACAACATGGCTACCATCGCAAAAACTGTCTTCTTTTTTCCTCTAGCTGTCTCGAGGAGGGATCAAAATATGTTTCTCTCTCCTTCTGTAGTCCCTGGAAATCAGCATGAAGCCTCTGTAGCAGGCAGATGAAAGATTCCTTGTAAGCTGTGCAGCAATACATAAATCACAGAGGAAGAGAGAGAGGGAGTGAAAGAGAGAGAAAGCTCGAGTATGCGAGCCAGCCAGAGAGAGCGCGCGAGAGCGCGAGCGAGGGAGAGGAAAGAGATGAAGAGGGTGTGGTTTTTGGGAACACAGTGCCTGCTTCTCATTTAACAAACACTCACACAAATAACAGGGACATGGACATGCTGTTACATACAGCTCTAATTCTCTTCTGGCAACTCCTTTCCTACCTCTCTCTTTCATGAAATACTGACTACTCTACTCTGGGGGGGTGGGGGGACGCTTTGCTGTCATAGGGGCATTAGCATAGGGGGGAAAAAAAAAAATTATAATACAGCCACGTTGTAATAACACATGCTGAACACTAGAGGGCTTTCAGAGAGCCCTGCCAGATGCCACATTAGACCATGAGAACATGCAGAATACTGCACTTACACTTAAACCGGGACACGCCTTCAGATCTTACAATGAGTTAGTTATACAACTTCACCGTCTCCAGCGTTCTTTTACAACACCATCGTTCCCACACTTTAGGATCTTTTTTTCGGCTCGACTCTTTTACGCAGTTTAGGTTCTCTACACTGGCTCTCACCACCCCCTAGGTGGAAGGAGCTCCCGAAACAAACATCTCACGCAGCCTGAGCTTTGTATCGACAAAGTACTAGTTTATAAATACAAAAGAGGGAAAGTGGAAGCTTAGTGGTCAAGGCATTAAAGTTCAAATCCAAGCACCAAGAGGCCCCTTCTGGGCCCCTGAGCAAGGCTCTTAAACCGCATAGGAAATGTCCACAAATATGAGAGTGAGGTGGGGGCTTAGTGGTAGCTTAAAGCATTAGATTTCTGGATCTGAAGGTCCCAGAAATCTCAGTCACACCAAACTAATGCTTCTGGGCCCCTGAGCAAGACCCTGATGCTCAGTTGTATGAATGAGATAAATATAATTCGCTCTAGATAAGAGCGTCTGCCAAACCCCAAAAACGTAGTGGGAGAAAGAGCCATAATTCAGCTTCACAATCCACATCAACACCAGTTTAACACACTCCTTTAAACTCACCTGGTTCCTTCGCCTCCTGCCATAATTACGTCGGACCAGTGTCTTAAAGTTCTGGCTCTTCTTGGTCAAATAGTAATACAGTACACAATCTGAGACACACTGCAAAAGAAAGGAAAAACTGTAAGCATGCAGCAGAGACACGGAAAGTGTACATACAAACATACTAGAGGTCGAACGATTGATCTGTTTTGCCCATACCAATAGTTTTTCCAGGTTGCATATGCGCTAAGACGGTCCACTGTCATTATATAGTACGAGAGCGGCCTCTAGAGGCGAATCACTGATGCTATGTGCCGTTTGTTTTGACGTTCGAGACTGTGCGCTGTTAATCATGTTAACGTCAGTTAATGATGCTAATGGAATCTTACGGTAAAGTGTTAGCATTCATGTAAAATCCAATAAGTCTTGCTTATAATGGCCATCTCTTTCAGTTCTGTTTTACATAGGTGTTTTGTTTTTTTATCCAGACGAACAGTAAATTGAACGGTTGATCGGTTATCGGCTGGCACGATCCAACCTATCTATCTGTAAAATCCGTCACAATGAGCTCACTGAAATGGTGGCTCAACGACCAATTCTCTACAAACTATAGCAAAAATAAATGAAATAAAAAAAACTCACTTATTAGACACCATTAAAGTGCATCATGTCAATTAGAGCTCACTCAGGTACACATCTTCGCTCTTAAGACGATGTCAATTTGCATCGGTCACACAAAACCAATTGCTAGCAGAGCAGATCGTAGAGGAATTGAGGTTCTTAATGATTTCCGACGTTCCAGAGTAACCAACTTCTAGATCCAAAATTGCCCGGTTCCCTGTGCCACCCTGTATAACTCACGAATCCCTCAGGGGAGCGGATCAAACTGGAACACCGGGGACACTAAAAACTTCATAAGAATGGGTTGCCGTATTACGAATATAACGCTTGTTTTCACGTGGCTTTTCTCTTCAGTAAGTTCTTGTCAGAGGCGACTGCGGAAATGAGAAATGTTAGGTCGGAAATATTTTTTTTTTAGCTAGAGAAAGAAAGAGAGAGTGTGAGAGAGAGAGAGAGAGAGAGAGAGAAAGAGAGAGAGAGAGAGAGAGAGAGAGAGAGAGAGAGAGAGAGAGAGAGAGAGAGGAAGAAAAGAAAAAAAAAAAAATCAATGACACTTAAGATCTGAACATTAACTCTACCCATTACAGAAGAAGCCTTTATCTGTGAAGCAGCAGTGCTGTGGTCTCGGAGCTGCCGGTTGGTTGTGGCTGCATTAGCTGTGTTTGTACGCAAGAGTGAGAGAGAGAAAGAAAAAGAGAGAAAGAAAGACAGGAAATCTGTCTGCACAGAAAGGAAGTGCTCACCTTTCGTTCCAAATAAGAAGCAATAAAGCCAAAGTTCTTCGGGTGCTGCACAAACCTGCAAAGCAAACAGAAATGCATATTTTTTTTGTTTTTGAACTACTCAACAGGACAAGCTGAATCGGTACAAAAGGCACAGCAGGGAAAACATCTAAAAGTAGAAAAACAATGAGGAGGGTTTTCTGTGCCTGTGTGTGTGGTCTTTTCCTCAGTCATTATTCCACTCAGGGTTTTGTCTAGCCCATAAAACTGCTCTCCAGCCCGCAAAAGTCTCCCTAATGCTAATCGGATCGAGGCTTCGGATGTGTGTGCTTCCATCAGGAACTGTGATTTGTGACGAGAGCTATTAGCTTGAAATCCTGGACTGTGCGGTCGGGATGCATTACTGCAATAAATATAGGGAAAGGAAGGAGAACGGTGAGAACGTGGGATTTCGCTGACAAATGGCATTCATGTTCCAGCGTCCTAAAATGTACTGAGGTGGACTAATGTGCATGAGATATATGCGAGAAAATTCATCAGAGATGAATTCAGATATCAGAGATACACTGTAGCCATGTCCTTAACCCTCCCGTGCTCTAGGGGTGCTGTACCAGGGAGGGTTAAAGACATAGCTACAGGGCCCAATAGTGGCAGCTTGGTGATACTGGGGCATGAACCCTCAACCTTCTGAGCAGTAACCCAGAGCCTGAGCTCACACTTCCCTTTTAGCTAATAAATATATAAAGTGGTATCAAACATTTTAGAGCTCTGTTTACAAGTAATTACTTTATCTACATTTACACACTATCACCTTCAAAACAGCACAGCAATGCAGCGCTCCCAGCGTTCCTGACTCTTTTGGAATGTGTCCTCGTTTTCCCAATGGTTCCGAAACAGCGAACTTTAAGCTGGACCTTCATCTTCGGGAAGGGGCCGAAGTCTGCCGAAGCCAAATCTGGTGAGCAGGGTGGGTGAGGAAGTGAGATCGTGTCGTTTTCGACGAGAAACTCGCGTGTGAGGAGAGCTTGGTTGACGTGGTTGCAGACTCAGAATGGCACTAGATGCACAGCTCCAGATGTACTCAGGACGATGTCTTATGACTGACTTGATCTGTTGGCGTGTTGCAAAACTAGTCTCGAAACGTTTGGATACCACCTTGTATAACGCTTCCATGTAGCTGAACATCGATCAGGCATAACATTATGACCACCTGCCTAATTGTGTTGGTCCCCATTTCGCAGCCAAAACAGTCCAGACCTGTCGAGCATCAACATGAGCTCCTGTAGGACAACTTGCTAAAGAAGTTCTGTTGGATCAGACCACAAGCACCAGCTTTCACTCCCCACATGCATCAATGAGCCTCGGCCTCCCATTACCCACAATATTTTGAACATCCCACAAGAGCAGATCTAGCAGTCACAATTTGTCAAACTCGCCCAACTTTGAGGACAAAGATTTTCCCTTGCTGCCCTAAATATCCCACCCACTAACAGGTGCCATGATGAAGAGACAATCAGTGTTATTCACTTTACCAGTCGTAATTTCATGCCTGATCGGTGTATATTCATATCCACTGAAAGAACTACGATTAGAAGAAGGAAGAACCTATTTCCATGTTTATACTCACTTCTCCTTAAAAATCTCCTTCTCATGCTCGGTCCAGACGTTCATGAACTGCCG
Organism: Silurus asotus; assembly: GCA_024362625.1. Taxonomy (NCBI): domain Eukaryota; kingdom Metazoa; phylum Chordata; class Actinopteri; order Siluriformes; family Siluridae; genus Silurus; species Silurus asotus. The sequence continues at coordinate 6,414,913 of MU554589.1, read as the reverse complement.
AGACTTGTAGACCTTCATGGGGTCTTCCATAAGCCCGTTCATGTTGATAAACTTCACGCGCCTCTGCTCCGAGTCGTACATCATGGGAGGGATGACTGACAGCTGCCTCATCTGCTTCTCGTTGTTCTGAGGGATCAAACAGATCGATCAAATCCTGGAAACTCACAGTCTGTATTTACAGGGTATATAGTAATAGAGACTCGCTCAAAATATCAGCGGTGGACAATAAGAAATACATTTCTTTTTACAAACAATGCCCCTTAATGACAATGAATAAGTGAAAGAAGTTTGACATCATTGCAAATTTATCATGCTGCATTCATCTTTCCCTCGATCCTGTATAGTCTCCCAGTTCCTCCCGCTGAAAAACATCCCCACAGCATGATGCTGCCACCACCATGCTTCACTGTATGGATGGCATTGGCCAGTTGATGAGCAGTGCCTGGTTTCTTCCAGATAACCATTACACTTGGCATTCAGGCCAAAAAATTCTAATCTTTGTCTAATCTAATCTTATGGTCTGGGAGTCCCTTAAGGTGGCTTTCGTCAAACCCCACACCTGCTGTCATGTGCTTTTTACAGAGGGGTGGCTTCTGTCTGGCCGCTCTACCATACAGGCCTGACTGGTGGAGAGCTGCAGATATGGTTGTTCTTCTGGAAGGTTCTCCACTCTCCACAAAGAAATGCTATAAGTTCTTTCATAGTTACCATCGGGTTCATGGTCACCTCCCTGACTAAGGCCCTTCTCCCCCGATCCCCCGATGGCCGGATGGCCCACTCTAGGATGAGTCTCCGATCTCGGGTCTGCACCTGATTGTATTGTAAGACGATTTATTTTACTTCATGGCTTGGTCTATGCTCTGACATGCACTGTTAACTGTGGGACCTCCAAATCATGTCCAATCAACTGAATTTACCACAGGTGGATTCTAATCAAGTTGTAAAAACATCTCAAGGATGATCAGTGGAAATAGGATGTACCTGAGCTCAATTCTGAGTGTCATGACAAAGACTAAATACTTGCATCAGATTTTTGTAAATTTTTAATACATTTGCAAATTGTCATTATGGGATACTAGACTGGAGCTCGACCCAACACCCGTGGCCTCATTTACACCTTATTCGAGGTAGTTGAAAAGAAGGTTTTTGGCTCATGATCATTGAAATAGATATAAGTGTTTGACTCAGAAATATCATTCTATTAATAGACTAAGATAAAGAACAACAGAGTCTTTTCACATAAACTGAGTCGATTAAGCAAAGAGTCTTGTGGAAAAAATTATAATAGGAAAATTATAGCCATAATAAATCATAATACTTTGATACTTAAGTACATTTGAAAGCAAACACTTTTATGCTTTTACTCAAGAGCACTTTTACTGGAGTGAATCTCTACTTTAACACAACTAAATAACTTGAAAACTTCATCCACTGCTGCATAATACCAGCTGTCACATACAGATGGAGTCACCGGTACATTAAACTTGATCTAAATGTAGTATTAAACTTTAAGTATTTTTTTTTTATTTCGGAAACAGTGATTCGGGTTTGTATTTATTTTTTGCTGAATGCAAAGCTTTCTGCGCAGATTCTGCTCCTGTGTCCTGCAAGTGGCTCCCAGGAGAGTCCTGGAGTTTTCCGAGGTCGTCTCAAATCTACCGAGGCAGACGAGAAAAACCTCTTTATACCAGATGCTTTTATAAAAGAAATCTAAGCGCAGTTACAGAGTAAAATTTATGCAAGACGCATCTTTCGGTTAAAAGAGTTCAGTATAACGGGATGAGGAATTTACGGCAGTGTGTTCTCGATGTTCTCGGTGTACTTTACTGCTCTGATGGGGTCAAGACGCACCCCTGTGTCTCTCATTAAGACTATTATTCTTCCAAGGGATGGCGTGTGTGAAGGCTGGACCTGTAAAAACTGTGCTTCATAGACAGCTGGATTAGAACAGGTGCGTTATACGCCTATTTCGAACAGGTTTAAACTCTTGAGTCCTTCACGCCAATGCAACCATTCCATTAAGGAAGTGAAAGACATTTCCCAAATCTGAAGATGAATGTAATGGGGAAGTCAGCTATAAAAAAAACACCAAAAAAAAAACAAACAAACAGGCTTAATTGAGAGGATTCTGGGCCTGAGTGTGACCTACCTCTTGTTCCGATAGGCCGTCTATGATTTCTGAGATCTCGTGCTCGCTCCTCGCGATGGTAGCGGACAGCCCCGTCCCTCTCTGTCCCACCCTGAAAGACAAGCGGATGGAGGATGAGAGAGCAAGAAAATAATCCAGCAAACACTGCATGAGAAAAGAAATTGCTCTATTGTACTCTTTTCTGTAGAGCACCGAGAAGCATGTCTCTCGGGGGAGGTTTTTGACCGAGACCTCTTGAGTAAAAACATCTTCCCGATAGTCAGTTATTCCCCTGCCAGTGACTTTACTGTGGTGCCCAAAATTAAGGCGAACCGCCACTCCATTTTAGGCTCCAGCTAAAAAATATATATATTTGAAGCGCTCGGCTTCCACAACTTTCGTCCGGAAGCTACTCTAACGAAACAAACCTTTACAGAAACCAGTAGGAGAGAATGCTGATTCTCTAAACAATGGGGGCGCAGGTAAACGAGAGTACCTGCAGAACAGAGGTCGGAGCCTGAATGGGCGGAAATAAAGCCCCCCGTGGAGAAAATAAACAGCTCAGAGCCAGGAAGAGCTGCTAAAACGATGCCAGAGGTCAAGTGCAGAAAAACGTCTTTGTTTGATGAATGAGCAGGGAGGTTCTGAAGAGGAGAAATGTTTTGTATTTGCAGATGCAAAAAATGTCAGCGGTTTAACAAGAGGGAACTTTTTAAACCATTGGAACGAGGCGCTGTGGAGAGTTCAGGTTACGTGTGCAGAAATCTAAAATCAACTATATGCATTTAGACAAAATAAATAAATAAATACTGAACTGAACTGAACTGTCAATGTATTTCTAATTACTGGAAAATATTAAATAACCACCACTGTGCTCAGTTCAGGGAAGTCTGACCACGTCTGTACCAGGAAGTACAACAGGCATGACCTCTGGCCGGCTCCTGGCCCGCCTGTTTTGTTATTTTAGCCGAGTTACATCACAGCCGCAGCTACGCGGCGCGCGTGCGCGTACCCTCTCCTAGGACACTGCATGTCCGCAAAACAAGTTTCCAGGCCCAGCCTATTTCCAAATTTCCTGGAAGGGAAGTGTTCAGGGAATGCTGGGAATTCAGGACGAGTGTAGTGGTGCTGGGCTGACCTTTGGAAGCGCTCCTGCTGCTCGCGCTGCTTGCGGATCTCGGGAAATTGGCGCTCGTAGTACTCGCGCGTGCGACTCTCCTTGGCCTTGCGCCGCGGGTTGTTCTCCATCCGCTCCACCTTCTTCTCCCACGCCTCCATCAGCTGGTCGTAGCGCTGGCAGATTTTCTGTTCCTAACACACACACACGCAATATTTCAGCCCTCTTTCCTATACCTACACACCAGAGATGGTAAAAGTAAAGGGGGAGTTGCATCGATGCATTGGATACTAGTTGAAATTTGCATCATATTACTATGCAAATATGACGTATCAGGAAACTACGGAGAATAAGGCTTGTCCTGAGAGTCACATAGAATACAGATCAACATGGCAGAGGTACAGCTACATCTTCCTAAAGACAGAACAGTAAAAGAAAAGATCGTCTGGATTTATTTATTTGTTTTGCTTTACCAAAGGCCTGTTTGTGAAAACGCCATTTGTTAGATGTCAGAAGACACTTAAGTAAATGTACTACTTGCCGTCGGTCTGCTGAAAAAATTCAATTACCAATCCATATAATATGGTAATTACCTTCGTTCACATCGCGGTATTAAAGCGTCAATCGTCCATTACAATCAAATCCATGTCACATACACATTCATAGAGTTAATGTTTGTTACGACTGTCCAACATGTAAACTTGTAAATGGAAAATTTTAAAATAATAATAAAATAATCAAAAGTACAAACTTTAACAAAGGTTTTAAAACAGGGATAAAAACAATCAACTAATAAGCATCTGTACATCTGTTCTAAATGTCCCTTAAATTAGTACTTTCAAGTTTTTATTCTCTAATCAGCACGGGCATGGACAAATATTGATGCTTTATGCAAATGTGTATTTATTATTAGTGAACCCAAACTCAACGTAGAACATGGAGACAAAATATTCATGTAAAGGTTTTAAAGAAATTATGGTGTTTTAAATCGGGTAAATCTTTAGGACACCACACGGAACATTCGCTAGGTTTCCACACGGATGCTTTTAACTGCCGGATGTGCGCATCATGGTGGATTTTGGTGCTTAATTTGAGACTTGCCGCTTCAGTAAAACAAATGTTTAGAGACTAATAAATTTTTTTCGCTGACGTTTATTATTGTTTTTATATTTAATTTATATATCTAAGTATAGAAAGGGGACACACACACAAATGTGTGGTGCATTGAAGGTTTTAATTTTGGCGCTTTTATATGCATTGATTTCTATCTTTAATAAAAATTATAAAAGGAAATGTGCGCTGCATTGATCGCATGTTAATAGAATTAGTGTGTTAAAAAAAATTAGTGTTAACATTATTAATGCGTTCATTTTTTTAAAAATATACTTACATACATATATACACACACACACACACACACACATTATATATATATGTATATATGTGTGTGTGTGTGTGTGTGTGTGTGTGTGTGTGTAAATCAGACAAAGGGACAGGTACGTGACAGACATTGAATTTTAATGTGTCCCAGCGTGACCGAACCTGTCTGATTTTCCCAAATGTACATGACCGTTTATATTCTAATCCTGGATACTATCGAACACCTGGCTTTGTTAATGCAGTAAGAAAGGGGTCAAGCAGGAATTCAGTGCAACCGACACGCCACTATAACCTTCCTCTCCGGCACTCGGTAGAGCTCTGCCAGATACAACTACATTTATGCATTTGGCCTTTTCTCACCCACGGCTTTCGGCAGACCTTCAGATCAAATCATTTTCACGACCAAAAAAAAATTTTTTAAAACCTTCGCTTTATCTCCACTCAGACGGTTTATTCGTCTCATGAACACGACTTTTGATTACGACAATATTCATATTTCCCGGCCGTATTTTACATCAGTTGGTCCTGATAGTAACAGGTAAAGGTATGAGGGGAGGAAAAAAAAAAGGTTCAAACAGCAGGCTCAATGGCTGAAAATGAGAATGTGGCTTTAAATAGACGCATAGTGAAGCACCGGGTCGACAAGGGATCCAAAAATGTCTCGCCACTATGGAACAACTTGCACTATACCTTTCTCTCACACACACACACACACACACACAGAGAGAGAACCCCGCCACAGCCAAATGACTTCCACATGTGGTCCAGAGAGTATATTTAGCTTAGTGGAACGCAGCGCCTGTGCTTGGAGCTTGAGCGTTCTGTAATGTGCGAGACAGAGGTTGAAACCGTAGCCGATTACATTACACCAGGATAAGGACTCGCGTCTATGCGTGGTGCTCAGCGAATTCGGCAAAATAACACACGCAACACGCGCTGAGAGAAAAAAAAAAGATTGCTGTACAAAGGTAGCAGCCACGACATCATCAGTATCGAGAAGTGTGTTTGACTCTCAAAGTGCAAACGAGTGCACGCGCACACACACACCACACACACTCACCCTCTGTTTGCGCGCGTGGTTCCTCCTCTTGAAAAACAGAATCAGCTTCTTCCGCATCACTTGATTTCTATGGAGAAAAGAACAAGAAACATCCTCACACTGACTTGTCTGTGCAAACCCCAGACAGAAAAGCAGAAATCGCCATAGCAACAGATATAAACCGACAAATACGACTAATACTTTTAAAACTTTGATCAAATTTACTTAATTCAAAGGGTTATTATAAAGAAAGTTCCATAAGGGAAAAGTTCTTATAGGGAACATGAGGCACTTTAATGAGGCAGTGACATCACTTCCTGTTTAAAGGGTATCTTTCCTAATAAACACTAAAAGGAAAGAAAAAACCCTTAAGATACTTATGACCCTCGTCCCAGTAAGGCTTCCTTTCTTCTTCGACTAATATTTGACCGGATAACTACAACTAAATATTTGTTTAACGATGTGATTATGCAGCAATGGCTTAATGCCACTGTGCACGCACAAACACACACACTTGTATACAAGAATGAGTGCACTGATAGAATGACTAAGATTAAAGTCTAAACAGGGATGAGCCATACATTTCTGGGAAAAAGGGCCATGTGAGTAACAATTAGGGCAAATGTTTTCATAGATCTAAACTAAACTAAAACTACTTCCTGCTGTGTTTAAAAAAAAATGTATCTGCTTTTAGTGACACCCACAAAACCGTTGTTGTTTACTGATTTACACGTCTCGTTCACGTGAACACATGACCTGCTCTGTGTAGTTATAAAATGACTTAAAAAGCGATATCGGCAGATCGTTTAAATTAATGCGCAAGTGTTTTAAAAAAAAAAAAAAAAGAGCAATTAATATGCGAGCCATGATCCCGAGTGACTACGAACCATTGCCCTTCTACTCGATATCACAGTCACTTTCTTATATTGACACCTATCTTCGCTAAAATTTAGCTGATATACATATCCATCTGATTTTTTAAAAACATCTGCACAAAAACATAGCGCTCGCATGAATATCACATAGGAAACGGAAAAAAAAAGAAATACAACCGAACACTCCAAATAAAAAATACAATCTTTGTATAGAACCATTTCTGATCTCAATTCGTTACAGAATTACCCTCGATTCATTCATTCATCGATATCCAATCCATTTGTGTGTCAGATCAGTGGCATCTCTAATGACATCCAAAAAAAGGATTTCTTACACTAATGCAGCTCAGTCCTACTGTTATGTTCTGTACTGTTCGTGGCATTTTTCATTGTTACTGTATGTCTCGTCTTATTTCTCTTTTTTTTTTTTTAAAGGAATTCCTGACAATTCCACATATCGAGTGAGTGAATGAATGAAGAAATTTAAGGAATTAATTAATTTATGAATAAATAAATATATTGTGTTTGTTAAACACAGATATTGTTTGAAGTATGATAAAATAAGTAGAACATTTAAGATAAGATAAAGATAAGAAAAACTTTTATTCATCCCACAGTGGGGAAATTTCTTAAGTAGAACGAATCTAAAATCTCTTAAAAATAATAAAAAAAAAATCCAAAATATATAAATGCTCCTACAAACTATATATAGGTGGATTCAATTAAATTCATTTGCCACTTTCAACAATGGACACTGTCTCAAAGCAGCTTCACACAGATAATTTGGTAAGAAAGAATAAAAACTGTTATAAGTGTAGGCTTATTCCTAATGAGCAAACGGGTGGCGACTGTAGTTTATAGTTTAATTTTTATATATATATA
>MU554589.1:6375657-6405656 GCA_024362625.1 Silurus asotus | reverse complement strand
ATATACACATAAAATCCTCTAATCAGCATACATTTTTTTTGTAATGTTTGGTGGGGGATAAGGTCAATTTCTTGTTTAAGTGTCACAGCAATATCACATGATGAAAATATGATCAAAGCATGTGCAACGGTTAAGATGCTTTTGATGAAACGGGTATATATATATACACATAAAATCCTCTAATCAGCATACATTTTTTTTGTAATGTTTGGTGGGGGATAAGGTCAATTTCTTGTTTAAGTGTCACAGCAATATCACATGATGAAAATATGATCAAAGCATGTGCAACGGTTAAGATGCTTTTGATGAAACGGGGGCATTTGCGAGATAACAGTAAGATCCGAAATAATGTAAAATAATAAGGAATAAACAATAAGCATACACCATTAAAAAGCACGGTCTATTAAATTATTATAACGATTATTACACTATTAAAAACTTGAGCTCAGAGTCAAAGTCTTCTCCCCGCATCAACCGGTCAGTGCGCGATGCTTCGCCTCCTCACCTATCGGATATCTGTTTCACATGCAAACGAGAAGAACAATGGGTTAGGAGTTCGGGTTTTTGATGTTTCTAGGCCACCCGTTTTTAATTGTTGAACAACGCAGTGTTTGTTGGTTTCCCCATCCAATAACAGAGCAGCACAAAATGTATTCCTGCTGTCTGTCTTATTAACCAGCCACCAGACCGAAGCCTTGCTTGCTTCAACAAACAGTCCATGACACGGAATTTCAACACGTGCACACGCATGCGCACACACACACACAAACTCGTTTGCAGCAGAGTAAATCTGAAAGGAGGAAATTTAAAATAAAAACCACAAGTCTGTGTTTGCATACACTGCAAAAAAAAAAATAAAAAAATCCAAGAAAAAAAAAAAAAAAAAAAAAAAAAAAAAAGGATGCCCTGTGTGCCAGGGAAGTAATGAACAATGAGCGTGAGAGTGTGTGTGTGTGTGTGTTTGTGTGTGTGTGTGTGTGTGTGAGAGAGAAAGAGAGAGAGAGGGGGAATATTATTGCAGGAACAGTGTAGCATGACCTGCAGTGTGACTGATGCATCACATAGTGAGCAGCAACAGCTGTTTAAATATGAAAAGTCGGAGAAATGAAGTGAGAGACTCCAGAGGAAGAAAAAAAAAAAAAAGGAAAAGGTTTTTAAGGAACCTGGCAGGACGTAGCAGCTACTGCAAACTATATGACAAGGGTTTGTGCGCCATCGTTTTAATTCAAGCAGTAAAAATAGGTCCAGGGCCGGGGAGCAAGGCTTATTTTAAAAGTGGATTTCCTGCTCTGGTAGCCAAGACCTGATGAACTATAGTAACCCTCCAGTACAACAACACATACCTGGTAAATGAGAAGTGTGTTTCGGGTGTCGAAAGAGGAGCAGAAACATAAGCCACGGCGTGCGGTGGGAAGTGCTGATGGTAATGAAACTATTCGATGCTCATACACGGGCGTTTATGTACACACGAGTCTTGTGACATTCACGGGAAGGTTTAGCGATTGCGGTTTCACAACAGCCGTGACATGATTGTATAGTTTCTCAACCCGGTGGCTAGTCTGTTACTGACTGTAAATCATGTGCACTACAGTCAGCTACCATATTTCCCGGTTGCTAAGCGACAGTGTTTCCACGTCTTCCCTACTTCGTGTCCATTGATTTCTTGATCCTGATTGGTCAAAAGCTATGGATTCATTTATAATGGTATATAATTTTTATTTATATTAATAAACTAACACAAACTGAATAGTTCGGATACTATTATTATTAAAAGTAGTATTGTTATAAAATACAAGTGGTCAACTGCTTCAACCATCCTCTCCCATCATGCTCTTGTATTCTTTCTTTCTTTCTGTTTGTTTGTTTGTTTGTTTTTCCCGCATCTATCTCTTCTTCTGTTTACCTGTCTGCCTTTGTCTTTTTTCCTACTCCTCTATGTCCATCTGTCTTTGTCTTTTTTTTTTATATATTTTCTTATTTTCCATCCACCAAGGTTTATATTAATAAACTCGCACAAACCGACTTGTTTCATAGACGCTTTATTATTATTATTATTGTTGGTATAAAGGACAACTGGTCAACTGCTTCATCCATCCTGCAACATGAGCTGTTGTGTTTTTTTTCCCCCCATCATGCTCTTGTTAGATGTAATCCCCAGTAGTGAGGCCCTTAGGAAAGGAATTTACTGTCTATGTGGAGTTCAGCCAACTCTGCTGGGCCCTCAGCCTTTATCGCTCCTTGTGTAGTTATACTGTTCCCCCATAATGCTTTGCAGAATGATTAAAGGCCTGCGCATGCCCCTATACAGACCCGGGTGCTCTTTATGCACGCACACACAGCTACATATGAAACAAGTCTGGACGGCGGTTTCCTTCTATTCGCATCACTTGGTGAAAGCTTTAGAGAATAAGTGCCTGTGATGGAACTGTCCTACAGCGACACCTGAACAGCCTTCAGTGAATGACCAGGTGTGTGTTATGTCTCTTACCCGGTTTTCGTCATAGATGATCTGGACGATGCTGCGGTGTTTGTGTTCCACGGGGGGAGGAGACACTGGCTTTTCCGGCTCCACTGGCTTTGCTGCTTCCTCCTCCAGTTGTTGCTGTAAGACATTAAACAGTCAGGAGAACAGTACAATGAGGCAGGAGCAGTTTGCCAATGAAATCAATCGATTGATGCACGAGTCTGAATTTGCGTGAATTTTCTAATACTGATTTTGGCTTCTATTTCTTGCTCTGTAGAAAGACAGCTTGGTGCAATCAGAAAGCATATCAGTACATTGTCATACACAGGAAATGAACTAGGGATGGGTGAGGTATTGAGATGTGCATGACACTGGTTAATGTACTTGCCACAAAACTGCCCCATATTCTAAGTGGAGATTACAAATAGTAGGTTTAAAGCAGCATGTCTCAATCCTGGTCTTGGATTTCCCCCCCGTCCTACACATTCGGCCGTTATCCCCAACGGAGTTCAGTCACGTCAACTAGCGGAGAAGTTAAATCTGGCGCGTTGGAAGCGGGGAAACACAGCAATATGCAAGATCTTAATTTTCTGCTTCCTGCCGAAGTAGCTAGAGAAATGTCTGTGTGACGATCGACAACCAAACTGCGGAGCATTAACGACATTACCTGCTGTGGGCCTCTCTTTTGCACAAAAAACAAAACAGAGATGAAGAGCTTGGAGAGCAGGAAATAATTGATCAACAGAGATTCATACGGATCTTTTAATGGAATGCGTGGAAAAGAACATCGGCTGTTTTTGCACCGGTGTTCAGGTTTTTTTGTTCAGCGCCGTTTACTGCTACTTACTGTTTGGTGAATTTGTGCACTAATTTGCAGAACTGCTGAAATGTTAGGTGTAACGTGTGCGTGTGTGTGTGTGTGTGTGTGTAGTCAGGATGTATTAATAGCTATTCTCACAAGTATATGACAAATGTGCAAGGGACAAATGTCTGTAAGAGAATGAAAGCAAGAATAAAAAAAAAGATTTTTGCAGGTCACAAGTTTGCAGGGGACAGGGAGGCAAGAGAAGGAAGGAAGGAAGGAAGGAAGGAAGGAAGGAAGGAAGAAAGGAAGAAAAAAAAAAAGAGACAAACAGATAAAGAAAGGCATGCAGAAAAAAAAGAAAAAGATAAACAAAGCAGACAGACATAAAGTGTGTAAAGAGTTTTCTGGAGTGGGTGGGATCACTTGTGCATGATTTAACGATTGACGTTGATGTTTCCTATAAACTGACAACCAAAACTAAAACGGTTGGGAAACAAGCTAAAGCCTTGGATCTGCTCACCTGCTTCTTCTTCAGTTTAAAGATCTGTTGCTCAACCTTGGCGATCTCACGGTCCACGCGGTCCATGCTCTGGATTAGCTCCTCTTTGGAGAGCTTGGAGGGAGACGCGTCCTGCTCGTCCCCAATGGCCTGAAGCCCTCCTCCTGGGGACGAGGCCTCCAGCTTCACACTGAACTGAGTTTCCTGGGGAACATGCACAGAGTTCAAATAAAGACGGTTTCTGAGACATGGAATTAAGCCTAATGTAAACATGGTACGGAAATAAATAACAATAATAAAATAAAACGGGATGCACGCAGACAGTCATACTCCCAAGCCACTCATAACTAACCTCTGCTTTCATTGCAATTTGACAGTCAGCTCTTAGCGACAGATGCTGGAATAAACATGGGTAGATGTTCCCAGTAATGGGGTTTTTGCTATGGAACGTGCCGATTGATTAAACCCTGCTTTCAGCATTTTGTTTTCAGTAGTTCGTCTGACGTTATAAGCAACACACAAGAAACACAAGACGCAAATTTACCACAAAATGCGAAATATCTAGTGAAGGCAAATGTTCCTGGTCAAACCACAAACAATCCTAAAGAGACATGCTATTTTTAAGAAAAAAATAAAAATAAATATGAAAAACATGCCAATTAGATGATTTCCTTCTGATCTGGCAACAGGCGTTTGGTTTAAACCCAGAAAATCCTATTAAAAATAAAAAACCTTCCTAAACCAAACTGTAAACTATTTAACTCTTTTCTAGCCAACTTTTTTTGAGCTGCTTCATACCAGTCATTAGTTTGAGCTCAATACAAAACCTGGAGCGTATAAAAGCATGCTAATAACGCGTGTGTGTGTCGATTTGTCAATAAGGTTTAAATTAGAGCACTGCAGTGGCCGTAAGAGACACGCCACATGTGAAGCAGCTGCTCCTGGATGGTGTTGTGATGTGAATGTAAAGAGGTTTCACAGCGTGCTGCACCTTCTTGATCTCTCCCGCGGATCTCAGGCCGTCCTGGATGGGGTGTGGTATCGGCAGGACGATGCTGGTGGGTTGGCCGCGGGCCAGGTGGGCTTCGGTGGTACCCTCGATGCGCGGACGCTTGGCGTCTGCGGCTTCGTGCTCCAGCTGGGCCGTGACTGTGTGGAACTGCTGCTCGTAGCCATGGCGGCGCTCCGGGGGCCTGCGCAACATGGACCAGCTTTAAATCAGAATAAAGGTTTGGTAGGGTTTTAAAATGTCCAGGAATTTTCACAACTGAAAACTTTTCATGAGAATGAATAGGAATTAGTGGGAATAAACTGAGAATTTAACAAATTAGACAAATTACTATTTGTAATGTTTTTGAAAGAAGTCTCTTATGCCCATATACTTTAATCAAAAAATACAGAATAACACAGCCATATTATAAAATATATATAAAGAAATATCGATAATTGTTCTTCTTACATCTTACAATTAAATCAAAGTCAAATATATTATACAATTTCTTTTTAAACTGTATTTGTATTGCATCCATGTCAGCTAATGACCGAACAAAATGTTGATGTAAAAATTTCCCAGTAAGTTTCCATCTTGGAATATTGACAAAATTCCCCAGATGAAGTGGCCATGAAAAGGTTCTGGCAATTTACACAGAGTTTTCCGCCCCTTTAAAACCCAAAAGCGGAAGAAAATATTCCCACATGGTATTACATAGATATATGTGTGTGTGTGTGTGTGTGTGTGTGTGACCTCTCTGTTCCAGGGTGGAATTCTGACAGCAATGAGGGTCGGCGACGCTGCTGCTGGTCCTGCAGGTGAGCATTGCGGTACTCTGGAATTGCAAACTCCTAGGTAGGCACAAGCGCACACACGCACACACACACACACACACAATAAGAAAGCAGTCATCCCAAAAACAAATAACAAAACTGCTGTCCTAAGGGGGAGATAATAAAAAATAAAAAAAAGATCCCACCCCACACACATACACTATTGGTTATTGATAATGGCCAGTTTGTTTGTTTATTTGGTTTTAAATGCCATGCCAACATCTGTGGTATTTTAATGGCAAGATCAAGGTGGGTATCGAGGAGACTTGACTCGACTTTTGACTACTGCAGAGTTCGGTGATTATATGAAGTCCTTCAGTTTAATGTTCTCTAAGTATTTTATTATTTTCTTTGGTGATCCATTCGGGAAGATTCCTTAATATGTACTTTGAGTAGAAAAGCTGTCTTTTTGTTTTCAAGTGTATTGCAGTGCATATGTGTTTTTTTCTTTTGGTTATGTTTGTTTTACAGTAAAGACATGTTGAGGGGTTCTTCTCTCTTTAGCAGGGAAAGCATGTGTGGACATTGAGGAATCATAAATGAATGAATGAGTGTGGACATTGGTTTTGTCACTTTTCCGAGTTGTACGAGTTTATTGTTGGTTTGAGGTCTGATGGTGAAATTTTACATTCTGTGACAGAGCTTCTTAGTTGCTTGTTCATTGCCATTCAGTCCCATGTGGCTTGGTATGCAAGTGAAAATGAAATGTTTTTACTAATTTAATATCTGCACTTGATAATAAAAGGTCAGCTTTATTATAACAAAAAAATCTTAGGAACTATCGGCTATCAAAAATCCATACCGAGTTTTTCCAGCTGCCGGTCCGCTGTCGTTCAAAAGCAGCCTCTAGAGGCGAATCCCTGACTCCACATGCGGTTTGTTTTTACAAGACTGCATGCTGCACGAAGATCATAATTATAATATATTTATTATTAATCATTAATTAATTACATTTTTTTATTTGTATATTCATTTCCTGTAGCACATGATTCAGTACTGTTGTTTTTTTTTGTAATAAAGGTCAGTACCATTTTACATGACGGGTTGTGTTTGTTTTTAATCCAGTATCCATTTTAAAAACTATGGGTTGATTAATCGGTTAGTGGCAAGTACTGTCTAACTTAGCTATCAGTATAACTTAATTTATTTGTTAGATTCTCCCACTAACCATATGCACATCTACATAAGTAAATGGTTTGATTTTTATAGCAATGAATATGAAAAATTCATTATGATAGTAATAATGCTATTTTAATAGACTATGTATCTCTGGAAAGTAACGCTTATTTGTCTGTATATAATAATAATAATCTTTCGGCTGCTCCAATTAGGGGTCGCCGCAGCGGATCATCCGTCTCCATACCCCCCTGTCCTCTACATCTGCCTCTTTCAACCCAACTACCTGCATGTCTTCCCTCACCACATCCATAAACCTCCTCTTTGGCCTTCGTCTTTTCCTCCTTCCTGGTGGCTCCATCCTCAGCATTCTCCTACCGATATACCCCATGTCCCTCTTCTGTACATGTCTAAAACATCTCAATCTCGCCTCCTTCACCTTGTCACCAAAACGTCTTAAATGGGCTGTCCCTCTAATATTGGGGGCATAATATATTTTATAATAATACATTGGGGGCATAATACATTTTAATTTATGAGAGAATCGTGTCCTTGATTGTTTTGCAATCATCAGGTACAACTGTTGAGGTGAAATGGATAAGAAGACATGCAAACACTCCTGCTGACATCTCCATTAGTTTTCCATGATCAATCACCTACAGCAGGTTTATGAACCAACAGCCCAGTGTGGAAAATCAATGAAGCAGAACCAGACGACCTCAAAAGGGCCGAACCTCCGAAATCAAAATCATTAGCTAAGGAAAAAGCCCATGCAAGTTGTTGAACGTCCTTGACTAATAAAAACTCTCCTCTGTCTGCAACGCAGCACAGATCATAAACACGAGGCAGAGAAAACGCCTTCCTGTAAAAGTATCGTTCTTAGAACTCTAATCAAATTTTAGCAAATAAACTGCCAACGACCTTCAGGGCAAGCAGCCAGGTTTCGAAGCCAGCTTACACTTCTGACGTGGCTCCTGTGCCCTGCCTCGGTGGCTGCAAAGGTTTCAAGCAGGAGCCACTGCAGCACCACAAGCTCAAACTATTTTGTTTATTTTTCAGCACAAGTGCACGCCAATAACCGATCGAGACTTTCAACGCAGCTTAGAAGGGAAAAACGAGAACCTGGTGATATTATAGCAATCCAAACATACAGGACACTCAAAGGAGAAACATTTCAGTTTCGCAATTGGGAAGATTTCGAGGTCAAGCCTTTATCGAGTTCCCGCCGATTTCCCAATCGTGCTAAAGACCCCTGACCTAGAGACGGCTATTTCACAACGGCCCAGTTAGCAGAAGTAGAGCATTCTTCAGAAAAGCTCATCGGTGCAACAATCGTCACTTTGGACTTTACAATGAAATGGTTACAAAGAGGACAGCGGTGAAAGGCCAAAACTCATACTCCAAAATGCGTATTTAACACTAGAGAGAGAAAGAGAGAGAGAGAATGCAATCGGGAGCACAGCTGGGGTCTGTTCAAGCCATTTCTGTAACACTGAGGAATGTGAACCGATAACCACTGTGATTTCTAATGGAAAAGCCCTGATGCTTCTCGGATGGATGGATGGATGGATGAATGTATGGAGACAGACAGACAGACAGACAGACCAAGCTACCTTCGGTCACCATACAAGGACTATTAAGAGACTTGAATAATGTGCAGTCAAAACCACAATATCGCAGCTCATATCGTATTCGTACCGAACCGTTTTGGTACAAGACTTGCGGCACAATGCACACGTTCACTGAATGCAAGCCTTGTTTTAACGTGCGGAACATCGTTACAATCCAAGTTTCCACACGAACATATTAAGTGTTAGAAAGCACATTCAGCGCAGGGTCATTACATGAGCCGTACCGGAAACACCGTTTGGACTGTGCGTGCGTGAAATTGCAGCTGCTTCCTGTCACTGCCAACATTTTTACGACATTCTAGAGATGTAGATTTTTTTTTTATTGCTTATGTTTTTATTAACAGCTTCAAGAATTTCTCTTAAAAGCAGAAATTTACAGAAATTCCGCATTTTGATTGACTGAATGAAGGATGCGTTCATTAATAAATGAATAAATTTGCAATAAATTGATTGATGAAATATATTGTAAAAATTTAGTTTTTTATTTAAAGCAAGCAGCCATTTTATTAAAAAATTGTTTAAAAGCTTGTCCGACTCGTGAATTTTGTGTACTGTCACACCTCTCGGCTCGCTGGGCGTTTTTTTGTTCAGTTTTTTACTCAATGCACTTCATTAAACAGAGGCTGTGAATAGATCTCATGAAATCCTTCGATTCTCTGAGTCTGTATTAATGCAACAAAGTATCCATCTTATAAAAAGTGAATCCTACACACGACCAGTCATATTCCTCCCGACAACCATCTAATGCACTCGGAGTGGGATCTAAATGTGTGTGTCTCTAAACAAAAGCTCGCTTGATTATCTCAAATGTAAAGAGATATTATATGACGGATGTAGCGCTTGTGCTTTCACTTTTCGGGCCCAAGTCAGCTTTCAAATGGCTCAAGAAATAAAAAAAATAACATACATTCAGAACTTTGGGCAATGCCTCAGCTATTTATCTAATAAATGATTTATATGCAGCATTATTAGTTGATAAAGACATCAGCTAGGCTTAACATGAACATCGTCCAATGATCTATTTAAAAAAAGAAAAAAATTAAGAAAGAAAAGCAAGAAAAAAAAAAGCAGGCCATGAAGCAGGCTTTTTAGTTATGACTGCATTGGGGGAAAAAATAGGAATCATGAACAATGACTTGGCAGCTGCTGTCTAACATCTGTCTCAGCAGATACCACATTCTCCAAACTTGCTGTACAAACGAAGGGCTTTGCACACAGGCGATATAATTCACAGACAAAATATTTGTATGGTGAAGTTTGAAATGAACACAATGCCTCACTAGTGCAATAAAAATCCCATCGTGACGAAAAACAGTGGGGTTTGTAGAAGAGGAAATTCGAGCCACGTCTTCATAACCTCGATCTCTGTATTTACAGAACGCCGTCCATTTGCAACTCAAAACGAGGCACGTTGCAGAAGAAAAAATAGAGCAAGAAGACTTTTAAATAAAATAAAAGCTTTAAAATCAACAAATGTGTTAAATATATAAAAATACTTGCACAGGCAAAAGTATAATAATGATGGTAGAAAATGAATATTACACACTCAAAGCCCCAGAGGAGAATCCACTGCCTTTTTCAAGAAGATAAATCACTTGTTAGAAGTCTGTTAAAATATAAAAGTACTAACGACGTATTCTCTCAAAAAACATGCGGCAAAATGTAAAGAAACGTTCAGCCTTTGGCTTTTTGGACTTTAAATGTAAAACTTTCTGAACTGAAAATACTCCAGTGTAGATGTAAAGTGTAAAAAAAAAAATATATAAACACACAAGCAGCTACAGTTACGTGTTTGAAAGACAAACGCATCTTTTCTTTTCTTATATTCAAACTAGGTCATTTACCAAACTAATATATATAAATATACAGATGCTGCACTTTATTTTCATTAAACTATAACTGCTTTACATAATTGACATCTGGACAGTTAATTTCTCTACAGATTCAGCCTTTTATTCTCCACTAGTTGGAGATTTCCTTCTGACTTTTGGATCCATTTCATCCCAGAGCAGTTCAACAGGATTTAGGTGCAGTGAATGGGCAGGCCATTCCATTATAGCCAACACTCCTGCTGACTGTTCGCTCTCTATGTAGCTTGTGGTTTGGTGAAGTCGGGTCCAACGAGCCACAGGCCAGACAGAATTGCACGGTATTGCATGTTTGGGATGGTGGCCATGTCAGCTCAGTTTTTTCTCCACCTGGAATATGTCTCTAAGACGCCTCCAGCTCCATGTTTGACTGTGGGTGTGAGGCAGTCTGCTAACATCATCTCTCCTGTTCTCCATCTTACACAAGTTCTTTTGTTGATGCCAAAATATGTCCAAATTGGACTCATTTATCCACAAGAAGGTTCCTGCAGTCATTCACTGTCCAATGTTTGTGTGATTTTGCCTTTTACCCAGTTTGTTCCATATAAAAACAACAGGATTTAAGGGCTTTGCTCAAGTGCCCCAATATAGGCAGCATGGCGATGCTAAGGATTGAACCCCTGACCCTTTGATCAGTACCCCAAAACCTTAACCACTGAGCTGCTGCTGTCTCTGCCTGATGAAAAAGTAAAAGCAATGTCCACTAGATGGCATCTGCTTTAAGGTTTAGCGATTTTATGCAAACCAACTGACGTTCGCTTCCTGCAGTCGTCGTGATCGTCGTCATGAACTGCAACGAAAAGCCTTGTTTGAAATTGGAACAAGATTCCACAAAGAGGAAAATCCTAAACGCTGGTATTCTAAACCTTTTTAAAATAAAATTGGAAACGGTTACTGGTAAAAGATAATATCACGTATGTATACGATTTGAGACACGTCAGTCTGGGTGTTAATTCGGGGACACGTCATGCTCGTCCACTATTCCCAATAATCTGCAAATATGTGAGCGTTTCTGAGAACGTGACCAGGAGACGTACCAAATGAACAGAACATGTGAGATGGTGGAGACGTAGTGAACAGCTAGAAGAAATCAGCATTTAATGTGGTACAACTGATTTCTCGTCCTTACCGAGTTTTATTGGATTAGGCCTGAATGGAATTCAATGTAGGGTTGCAAAATTCCATGAATTTTCAGGACTGGAAACTTTACGAAATTGGTTAGGGAATAACAGGCAACTTAACTTTTGTTGGGAAAAAATAAACTTGGAGGATAATTTTGGTTAAAACAACCAGGTTTGATGCCATTTCAGTTGAATTTCTACCCTCCCTCGAAGCATCGGAATGGCAGGACTTACCTGTGGATGGCGTGTAGAACTGTATGCGTACTGGACTGAGTGGGTGGTATAGCGGCTCTGTTCGCTGCTGAAGCTCCCCTGACTGGGGGGAAAGCCTGAGCTTGACATTGCTGCTGTTGATGATGATTCTGAAGACGAAGGCTCGAACGGAGACCTGGAGCCTTAAGGCACGAAGGCTCCCTCACGGGCTCGACGCCGACATGGCTGCAGTGCCGGAGCACCTGAAAATAAAGCGGGAAGAGGAACGGCACTGTATTAGAACATTAGAAACCTGCTTTTTCAAAACACATCTTCGATTTTAGCTCCGTTCCGAATTCAGCTTTTTTTTGTTTTTTTTTACACCCGTGATTTTACGACCAGCTGCGTTGGGAGAAGGGTTGCCAGATCTGACCACAGTGACCAGATATAAATCGAACCACAAGAGAAGAGGCAGATCGCTTTTTTCCCAGAGTATTACTCCACCCTTTGACGCAGCAGTTCGAAAAAATATGACTGACAATATGCTAAAACACTGCACAGAGATTTCACATTTGTACCTGCTGTAAAAACACTAAAAAGAAAAAAAGTATTCTGAGGAATCCGTCCTGAGATCATATTATACGATCATATTTCACAGCCCGAACTGAGTCTTGGTATTAGTATTCGCACAACTGCTTGTGTTAGTTGTGGCTTTGTGTGTGTGTGTGTGTGTGTGTGTGTGTGTGTGTGTTTTAGCTCTCTGTTTAAACTACATCTTGCACTTAAAGAAAACACACACTTGCTTTTTCAGATTGCTCTGGTCTCAACGCGTGTTCGTATTCATTAATGAACAAATTAAATTGGATTTGTGTGTGTGTGTGTGTGTGTGTGTGTGTGTGTGTGTATGTTTTAGCTCTCTGTTTAAACTACATCTTGCACTTAAAGGAAACACACACTTGCTTTTTCAGATTGCTCTGGTCTCAACGCGTGTTCGTATTCATTAATGAACAAATTAAATTGGAAGTCTATAAATCCGTCCATCCTGATCTTCCTCTCAATCAGCATATCACCTTTTTTTAGGCACAATTGCTAAATACCTATTCATTCTTTTTACATTACAAAGAAACCTCCACATCCTGTGTCATGCGTCATAGACCCGAAACACGAACGGTGCACCTGGTGAAGAGAGAGAATGTACAAGTAACAGAATGCTGTGAAGCCAGATATGGAGGAGGAAAAAAAAAAAAAAAAAAAGAGCAGAGTTTAGTTTGGGGGGGGTCGAAGATTCAAGAAGGACACTACGTCCTGAGAAAGCACGGCGGCTTTGTTAAGAAAGCAAACTGCACTGATGTCATCGAGTCGGCCGGGAATCTGATAAAGCCGTATCTCCACTGTTTCGGGTTTTAACATTTGGACATGGTTTCTTGACACTTGACACGCGGTGTTCAGGGATTTCGCCTTCGGACACAATCCCGACTTGCGAATACGTTGAACGTTGTGCCGAACCGCACGACTCCCCATCGAGTCGGCCGGGAATCTGATAAAGCCGTATCTCCACTGTTTCGGGTTTTAACATTTGGACATGGTTTCTTGACACTTGACACGCGGTGTTCAGGGATTTCGCCTTCGGACACAATCCCGACTTGCGAATACGTTGATACCCACAAAGCATATATATTACAGTGCACGAATACGAGGCTTAAAAAAAAAAAAAAGGAGCATTTTTATGCAGCGTAAGCTCGCACCGTTTCCTCTCGCTGTCAAGTTTCGCGTCTCGTTATCTAGCACCTTGCGGGGAGAGGGGGGTGTATGAAATCCTTCCTCTTTCTGGATGCAAAGGCAGTTCTCCTCAGTGACCGCATGCGTGCTTCTCCATCACAGCAGCGGTTAGAAGATTACAAGTGTTTATGCTGCAGTCTGGGATCAGCACAAGAGCATGAAGCGGCTAATGTTTGCGCAGGGTTTAGTCAGGTTGGATCGAATCTGAGGCGTTTATCCTCCTAGTGTGGTTCATTTGGGGGGGAAAAAATTTGATTGCCGTGATCGTGCCCGGGGGGGGGGTGTGTGTCAGACATCCGGTCTGAAATGGCCTTTACAATAGTGGCTTCTTTATATGATTCCCAGCTTCAAACGAACTGCTTTCGAAGGCTTTCAGCTTCCCAACTGCAACCAATTACTAGTAGGGTACCTAGCAAAACAGCAGAGTAATAGCAGGCCTTATTCGTGGAGGAAAAGTATATCGGGTAGACAAAAGAAAAAGGTCATTCAGGCTTCTTTAATAATTTTTTTTTTAAAAGACCAAAAGGTGAGAAAATGACCAGTCCAGATTAATAATTACCTGTAAAATAGAAGACCCCTTGTAAGTTAATCATACAAGATCGCACTAATGACCGCAACTAAAAAACTGAGGTACGGTCCGAACCAGGAGTTTTGTGTGCCAAAAAGGTCATTCAGGCTTCTTTAATAATTTTTTTTTTAAAAAGACAAAAGGTGAGAAAATGACCAGTCCAGATTAATAATTACCTGTAAAATAGAAGACCCCTTGTAAGTTAATCATACAAG
Source organism: Silurus asotus (assembly GCA_024362625.1). NCBI lineage: Eukaryota > Metazoa > Chordata > Actinopteri > Siluriformes > Siluridae > Silurus > Silurus asotus. The sequence goes on along the minus strand of MU554589.1, from coordinate 6,391,574 downwards.
ATCGCACTAATGACCGCAACTAAAAAACTGAGGTACGGTCCGAACCAGGAGTTTTGTGTGCCGTTAAGTCAAGAAGCTTTTATCAGACAGACAGAGTTGTGGAATGAGAACGTTCGTCCAGAACCCGGGTGCTACATAAACAACATAAAGCTAGACAACAGAACACGGAGCTCAGAACTAAAGTAAGTGTCCTCGCCACATAAAGTGTATCGTGTACAACCGAGTGCAAACAGTGCAGACAAAAAAACTAACAATAGAAACACACAATAGCAAATTACATGCCCTATTGTTCTTAAAATGACTAGGATATCCCAAAATCCTGAGCTCTTCTTGTGTGCTACATAAGCAAAATCTTCATGTAAACTCAACATGCAACACCAGCTTAGCTCACATACTCATGCCATTTTCATAAAATCTAATCACTAGTGTAACAGGCTATAGCTGGCATGCATCCTACTGCAGGCCAGAAAGCCATCATACAAGAGCAAAGCGTTGTCAAGTCCCTGAATGAAGAACTTCGATCATCAAAACTAATAAAATCGATCGGCCGAGTTGTTGGCGCTGTAGCAGATTCCAGCCAGTTTGGATTGAACTACATTTATGCTATTGAACAGACGATCTTATCCAGAGAGAGACGTACAATTCTCTCATTTCTGCAACTATGCAGTTCAGAGTGACCAAGCAAAGTCCAGGAGTGGCAGCTTGGTGTCCCTGAGATTTGAACTTGTGACCCCATTAATCTGCAGATATCTACTAAATCCCCCAATTATCCATCTTTCCACTAAACGTGTTCACATGGCCACATCTTATACGTACATGTATCATCAGAGCGAGATGGCTCAGGACATATTTGGGAAGATAATTTTTCTGACAACATACAAAAAGAAAGATGTGATCTATTGCTTGGACCAACCTCTATACTATGTGACCCACAAAGGAAATAAGAAAAGAAAAAACTAAAGCCTCTCAGCCGTTGCTTTTTTTCCCCTTTCTGGTTTGTGCTGTGTAAAAACCAAACCAGTTCACAAACCAACAGAACGCATCGGACACGTCAAACGTGTGTTCTCCTAGCACACAGAGAGTCAGGCGTGAAACTGCTCTTCGAAACAACCAACCAGAAGCCTGTTTCTGTAGTAGACGCGTGTTAGATAATCAGGTGAGCAACGATTTTTTGATCGCCAAACCTGGCAATTCTTTTTGAATCGCTTGTTACTCTGTACTGAGACTGACGCCAGCAAAGTGCATGTTAACACTTAAAGCACAACGTCTCAATGAACCTCTACAGGGAACTCCTAGCTACGTTTACTGTGACCTTTTTGTAAGAGGTTTCGGTGACTGAAAAAATCCCAGACCCTGACTAAATCTTCTGACTAAATCCGGGCATTGATTTGATTCAACATGTTATATATATTTATATCCGTTATATATTTATTAGAGGTGTAACGGTACACGTACTACTTGCCATCGCCACGTGGATTCTTCTGCGCTTTATGTACAGCTTCAAGAATTTCTCTCAAACTGAGAAAATCCTGACAGTTCCACATATCAAGGGAGTGAAAAAATGAAGGATAGAGGGAATGAAGACATGTTAAATTATGCTGAAATAAGTAGAACAATAAAATACATTATATCTTTAGAAAATTTAATTCAACTGGGGTGATTTAATCAATTTAATTGGTGCTAATCGATTACTCAATTCAATCAATATAAAAGTGTATTGCATTAATTTGATTTATTCAGGTTTTTTTTTTAGATTTTTTATTTGCATAAAATATTTCAGATTTTATTTATTTTTTATTTTTAAGTAAGCCGTTGACATTTACAAATGTTAATAATAAGACTGCGTTTATTATTTAAAAAGCGGGAGGCAATTTTATGTTTTGAATTTCTTCCCCCGACCGTACCGAAGCTGAACCGATCCGGAATCAGAGGGCATTGGGGAAAAAAAGTAAAATTATTTTCAAAGTGGTATGGATGAAAACTGCGGGTGAAACTATGCATGTGAATCAAACAATTTTACATTAAACTAAATCAATTACTAATAAACTAATGATTGATACTGTCTGTATTGTCTCACATTGTCTGTTTTGTCTTGTATATAGTCCAAGCTAAATTTATAGTGTTATTTATGTTTGTACTTTTGAGAGTCACCAACAGCTGGTGTATCAAAACACTTGGCCAACGAACCTGATTCTGATATTGTAAATACAAATTGCTTTAAAAAAAAATGCATGTTAGACAGATACTTTAAAATTGAAGGGCAGAAACATGAGCTCTAAAGCGAAAACAGAGCTCCGAAGTCGGCTGAAACGCCCGAACATGATCACATCATCAGCGTTCTGCTATACATACATACATACAGTACTGGGGAAAGGTTTAGAGCACTTGTGAAACATTGGTTTAAAACAGGAATGCTTAAAAAAGGGGGGTTAATAGTTTATTTGTATCAATTAACAAAATGAAACGTCTAAAACCAGGCAATATTTGGTGTGAACACCCTTTGATTTAAAACGGCATTAAATCTGGGTACACATGCACACGGTTTTAGAAGGAAGTCGACAGGTAGGTTGATCTTGGAGAACTAACCACACATCATCTGTGGATGTAGACATGTCTCAATGTAATCCCAGACAGACTGAATGACGTAGAGATCAGGACTATGTGGGGGCCAAAACTATTAATTACAGTACTCCTTGTTCTTCTCTACACTGTATGTGTGACCTTGGCTGTATGTTTTTGCTTGTTGTCCTGGTGCAGAATACATTTGGGGCATATCAAAGACCTTCTTGATGGTACTACATGATGGATCAGTATCTGCCTGTATTTTTCAGCATTGAGGACACCATTAATCCAGACCAAGTCCAATATCTCCAACTTCATTTGCCCTTCAGTGTTAGAGGTATGGCTTTTTGGTTTCATGAAGACATTGCTGGTTAGACTTCTCCAGACAGTAAATAGGTGTACTACTGGTTTCCACCAGTTCTTTGCTGAAGGCACTGCAGGACATCATCTGCTGTTGATGGGCAGTAGGCATGTGTCATCTTATCTGCTGCATGAAGTTTCCTTGGCAGTCCCCAACAACGCTTCTTCAGAATAGCTTGAGCAGCACATACTGAAAGCTTGGAAATCTTCAGAGACCTGGGAGAGATGTAGTATTTCCAGCTTGTGTCTTGTTGCTGTGCTCAGTCTTGCCTTGGTGTAAGACCTGTGACATAAAACTGTCTTCCACAACCTCAACCTAGTAGCAGAGTCTTTCTGTTCCTCACCCGGGTTGATGCCTCCTACAAAACTGTTTCTGACCATGTTTTAACCATCCATTTGTAATAGATGATCTTTAGCATCTACTGTCATTGGTATCATTGCTTAATCGCACACCTGACTTTGTTCCTACAAAATTCCCTTTTGTCCAATTGTGCAAAGTGTGAAAAAATTAGGAATTAAAAGCCAAAATATTGCCAACTCCAGATATTGACTTGATTTTGATTTCTCTTACGTTCACTTACTTTCCATTTTAATTGGCAAATATAAACTATTACCATTTAAATTTGTGAAAGCATTTTTCACTTTTTGGCACTTCGTTTCCACACCTGCCTGCACGGTACTATAAATAACGCATGTGCAACTTCATTACATGCAAATGATTATAACACCGAGTTCCTCTGTGACTGTCACGCATTTGTGTCTCAATGCATTGTGTCATCAGGGTTTCCGCAGGTTTCGCAAAGACAAACTTATGACTTTATAGGACCAATAAGAATGAAGACCTATTTAAGACCAATATCACGACATCAAAACAAAACAAAAACGCACACAAACACGGTGAGAAACTGGTCTTAACCGAGGCCTAAATGTGTATTTTTCAAGCTTTTTTAAACTTGCGCTTCCTCGTAGCTAAAAAACGTATCAGTTTTAAGCCTGTGGTGCAATCTGAGGGAGATTCGCGCCAACAACAAAAAGCCGATTGGCCGTTGCATGTTGATCTCATTTGTAGTCGAAATTCTGCAAATTATATTTGGACTAGCGAAAGAAAGAACTACAACACCAGCAAAACGAACAAACAAAAATGTTCCAAAGTGCGGCAACAGCATTTCAATAAACATTAGAGTTAGCGTAGCATGGAGATTTTTTTTTATTTTAGACTTTTTCTGAATACTCAGCGAAAACCCTGGCAATTGTTTAATACACTCCTAATCAATCGAAACTAATTTTTTTTTGCTCAAAATATCCACAAAACCCAGCATTTCTACAGCTCCATCCTTCGATCCGGCTGCTCGCAACATGGAGTCTGACTCGAGCGTGAAAACGCAGACGGGCGCGGATCGATCGTTTTGTTGTGAGCGCTGCGGAGCTTCGCCTGCCATGAACAAGCTGAGGTAAAAAAGCACAAGGGGTTAGCATCAAAAAAAGTCCACCAACCGGACACGTCGCAATCACAAAGTTGTTCTTTTGTGATATCGGGATGCGTATCAGCGTCTGGAGGAGGATTCGAGCGTGGCGTTCGTTTGATCGCTCTCCGACTTTGCAGATGATGCGTTAAAAACCTGGATCGAATGCTCTCGATCTATACTGTCTATATAAACACGGCAAAAAACATATTGTATACAAAAATGGAACAAATACAACTTCAGATGACGTAAATCTTGGGGGGAGGGGGGGGGGATGGAGGCAACGTGGCAGATAAAACGGCACAATAATTATACGTCGTGTGCTGGGCTACTGCTGTCTCACTGCCAGCAGATCGGGCAAGTCTTATAAAAACCGAGAGCTGGATGCAATGAAAAATAAGGATCACGCCCCTTAAACACACACACGCGCTCCACAGACGTAAGGAATGTAAATGAGACACAATTTGTGATCATAAATATGAAGGACAAGAACCAACAGCACTGCCCAGATATGAAGCAAGAGCTTTGTGCTTCGGGTATCGATCAACACCGCGTTATTTGCAAAAGTATTGGAACACAGGGCCTTTCCCATATCCATATGTGGGTCTTCCACAAACTGTTAACCCAAACTCAGATGCACACAGCTGTATACGTTTGTCTTTGGATGCGGTAGCATGAACGCTTCCTTTTCACTTGAACTAGGAGACCCGAACCTGTTCCAGCATGACAGTGCACAAAGCCACCACCATGCTTTAAGTGAGTTGGAGTAGAAAATCTCCTGCTATCGAGCTCCTCCTGTATGTACCTGACTTTACCAACACCCTTGTCGCTGTCTGAGCACAAATCTCCATGATCACGGTCCAAAATCTAGTGGAACATCTTCCCGGAAAAGTGCAGGTTATTGTAACAGGTTCAAATGTGAAACGGATGTTCAGAAAGCTCATACGAATCTACGAAACTTTCGTCTATACACTACATGGACAAGAGTATTGAAACACTGGCTTTTACCAGGCATATGCAGCTCTTCCATAAACTCTAGATCTTGAGTGCACTGCTTTAGAGCTTTGATCTCAACCCTACTTAACACCTTTTGGATGAATTGGAACGCTGACTGCACCCCAGGTCTCCTCACCTACACCAGTACATGACTTTACTAACACCCTTGTAAACACAGAAGAGTGGAGGGAATCATAAGAGCAAATTGGAACTGAAGGTGGAACACGATGCTCAAAAAGCAAATACTTATGACCAGTCGTACCCAAACTTTCGGCAAAATACTGCACGTAGAAAAAACTAGCAGTCCTTTTTACACTGGAAACAGATCAAGTGTTGAAAATCGCATACAGGATTCTATTCTATTTCCTCAATTTGGTTTTCCTCCAACCGCCCAAATACATTCCACTGAGTAGACTTGCTAAAGGGTTTTTCCTAAACAACCAGGTCTTGGTGCAATTTCTTATTTTACATTTGCGCCGTAATTTTCTTCACGACTGAATTATTTTGCCCTCATCCTCCTCTGAGAAACGAAGCTGAATTAAAAGCCGTTTTTTTTTTCTTCATTTCTTTTCTAAACTCGGCCAGAGGTCGTCCGATATCGTGAAACTGTGATCGTTTTATTGCTGCCGTTCTTGACCAACAATAGCAGAACAACAAAATACGAAACGGGGTAAAAGGTTTCTTATGGGAAGATTCGTGTGAATCTTCTGCGTTCGCAGTCAAGTTACTTCTCCATGTTCACGTTTTGTGATGTGTCTGGGGCTAAATATTGAGGAATTAAAAGGCAAAAGAAAAAGAGAACACGCCGATCAAATCGCAACAAATATTTAGAGAAGGACAATGTGCGCGAGTTCCTTTTTATTTCCTTAAGCTGAATGTGCATCTCCTGACGGGTAGTTTGCGTTTCAAGGTGCATACAACAAGGTGAAAATGAAATCAGGAGTCTGTACAATGTTGTGATAACCAACACATGATTAAAAATATACATTTTTTTTTTTTTTTTTTTTTGCTTTATGGCATCTGAAATTCCTCCTGAACACAAGAAACAAAAATTTACCCAAATTGTTTGTAGGGTTGCAAATGGGTGAAAAACGTCTGGTTAATTTTCAGACAATTTCTACTTCATTTGGAGAATTTTGGATATACCTAAAAGTATGTATAAGAATTGATGGCAATCAATTCGAAATTTTAGAAAACTTTATGTGATCTGTACCATAAACAAACAAATATTTAGAACATACAAAAGCATTTTGTTTGGTCAGTTGTTATGGAAAATTAGTAATTCTTAGTATTATTTTGTTGCGAAGTTTTGAACAAACGTATAATATTTATGGAATTTACATGAATAATAGCAAAAAAGATAGAAATTTTTTGACATTTTGTGTGCAGGAATAAAAAAATGATGCATGTAAGTGCTGTGTGTATGTGAATAATAAATGTGCAGGGTAGAAATCCAACTGAAATTGCATTCATTCCGGTTGTTTAACCCAAATCAGATTAATTTATTTTGAGTTCCCTGTTATAAGCTAACCTGCAATTTTCTATATTCACAGTTTATTCCCATGGAAATGTTCTTGTCTGTAACCAGTGTCTGCAATTTGTGTCAACTGTTTTTTAAAATATAGAATTTTAAAAAAAGTTTCCTTTATTGGAGGTTTTATTCTAATCAAAAAGTCTGCCTATGAAACTACTCAATACTTGTGCATAAAGCGGACTCTTGAGTTCGGCTCGTGGCGTCACGCCGGCGATAGTCAGGCCACATCTGATATTGGTATGATAAGAAGGGGCACTTTTACCCCGTGTTCACACCAGCAAGCGTCAAGTCCCTCGTTTCCCTTCGGACTAGTTGAAGCTCAATCTCGATAAGCCACTAATCAGGTTGAAAACCGGTTGCCTGTTTTCCATATTATGCAAAACATTAGATTTTGCATATATTACATTCCAGGCTTCGCCCTAGCATTGTATGCAGATCAGCAGCGTGTTTTAGTTTTAATAAACATGCCACATGACACTATAGAAACCAGACCAAACTGCAGGTAGGAACTAAACGTAGTGGGGAATGAAGACAACATGTGACATTGGAATGGTCTGGAAGATCGTTCAAGTCAGCGGCTTTGATCTCCTGATGATGAATTATAATAATAGTAATAATAATAATAATATTAATAATAATGAATCACAGCTTGGTGATGTGCACATTCACAGACAACTAATAATCACCTGTGAGTGTGTTAAATGATCTCAAGGTAGTGATACAAGGTGAATTTTATTTTATTTTATTTGTAGAGTGCTTTCGACCAACAAACATTGTGCCAAAGCAGCTTTAGTGAGACATATTAGCGAGCCAGTGGCGATAACCATAAGTAAATAATCCCTGACACCGTAAGAGGAGGAAACCTTGAGAGGAACCAGTCCCAAAAATCGAATATGCCCTCGTCTGGATCACACCGAGCGTCTATTCGTTTTGTCGTTGTTCGGCTTAATAAATGCAGAGCTGTTGACCAACTGCAAAGCCATTGTAGACCAATGTTTATATTAAAATACAGCCCAAATCCATCTTCTGAGTTAATCAGTGGCTCAATAACCCTTTATAAATTTATCAGTACGTCATATCAAGTAGTGAAGCTCACTTTTAGTTAGGGGGAATAAAAAAAAAGTGGATCTAGAAAAAAAAAGGATATTTTTTTTCTTTTTTTGGAGAGAGAGAATTGAAAAGGGGAGCCTGGGAATGAAGTGCGCATGCGCGTGAACTGTCAGAACGCTGCTAAAACCACATGCTGACCCTGTGGATCATTATTACTCGTTTCTACGCAGTAAAACAAGGAAAATAAGGAAAAGTGAAGCTTTAAATGATAAAAGACGTGCAACCTTATAAAAAAAAAAAGAGCTCACTTCAGCAGTAATCGCAATTCCATTGACACGCAACATGAACAAATAAACCAGATCGGTTCAACGTTTTGTTTGCTGTAGAAGTCTAATCTTAAATCGGAATGTGCTTTAGCAAAACACACACACACACACACACACACACTTACATCACTGACACTCTATTCCAACTCTGAAGGGCACAGTTTATGCCCACGATAAGCTTCCTTTATAAGAAAAACAACATGAACTCGGTTGTGATGTCCCTCACTCTCTGATTGAGGTATAATGCAGGAGGATTACAAATATATTCATATATCAGAGTTGCTCGAACTGCCCAAAGCCTCTTCTCCGGGCTGGAAAACAAGCCACCTTTATAATAATAGTATTTATACCTCCACAAACCCTACATGTTCTCCATCACCTTAAACCCGAGCTTGATTTCAGTGTCTAGGTTTCGCAGGAGTCGCTCACAGAGTCTATCTTTGTCGAATAACACCACGCTCATGCTCGCCATCGTCTGAACAACGAAAGGCCATGTTTCAAACACACCGTTTGGAAATACTGAAGGTCGGTTTTGGTTTTGGATAAACACCAGTGGGAAGGTTTCTAGCGGGTGAAAACGTGACCACGGTGCGCACACGACACCGAGATCCAGCGCTGATGCAGAGCTTTCAGTCTGAACATTTCACCTTCCTGAATCAGGCCGCCATGTTGGAACGGCTAACATGCTAAGCTAACTTCAGCCGTTCCAACACAACCAGGCTTTCAGTCCAACACTAACACACAAGGCGCCGTTTTTTTGCCTTAAATAACCAGAAATCTTTCCAACATGCACCAAAGCACTCACCTCATCTCCTTAAACCGAAAAGGACCAACTTGTGAATCTGAAACGAGGTTTCTTTTTTTTATATTCCGCCTCCGCTGGACTGCGCTGCGCACAAGACTGCTGCACACATATACCTCAATGTTACTATTTGTCCTGGCAGCTCAAAAGAAAAATGGTCAAATTTACATCATATTAATGTAAAAAAAAATTTAAAACACGGGTGATACAATTAAATTGTATATACTCTCGTTTCATGCAACACCATTCGATGTGTTTGAGACGACACGAAATACACGACTAAATGATTGCTATGTAGCAGCCAGGATAAACCAGTGTGACGTTCAAAGGTTCCCCACAGGCGGATGGACGTTCCTGCAAGCTCTCCCCACCCAAAAGCTTTACCATATGTCTTATCTATGTCCAAAACTATAACTAAACAAAATAATTGCATGAATTTGTAAATGATGCGATCTTTGGATCTATATAAATGCATTTACATTAACGCGATAAAGTGACCCGTGCATTCAAGTCTAACGCATTTTCTGGTGTTCAGTTATATGTATAAAACCCAAAATGTAACTGATCTTAGACAAAAGTATTATATATCGTATGTCTGTCTTATTTTTGTATTCTATTATTTTTTTAGCAGAACAAAGTCGGTACAAGGGAACCTTCGGATCAAAGTGCATGATTCTACCCGGATTGTTTTGTAAGACGGACGCTATGTGTGTTTTGCTTTCTGTCTCGCTGTGTTTCCTAGGTTACCTCGTGTGCCTAAAACTGATATATAACACATGGACGCGGCGATGGCTGTCATCCTCCGGGTGTGTATTACATTCTCCGGGACAGGATAGGTCCGGTGTGCCGCGTGCTAGGACGCGTGAGAGTCTTGGTGAAGTGCGCGCGCTGCTGGTCACCGCGCATCCCGATGACGAGTGCATGTTTTTTGCGCCCGCGGTTTTGAAACTGACCGCATCGAACGCGACTGTTCGTTTGCTGTGTTTGTCATCAGGTAGGTTTTAGTGCAACAATCCCACAAAGCACGAAAAGTACTTATTTTTTTTTTAAACCAACATTTTGAGATCTTTATCCTGCAACCAGAGCAACAGGTCGAAGTGATCATTAGGACAAGCAGCATCTCGAACAAACATTCCTGCGCCAGAGATTTGAGTCGCTGGTTATAATACAATGATCAGATGTTCAGGCGCGAGGTTTGTAGGTTCTCCCGGGTTCTCCAGTTTCCTCCCACATTCTGATAGGTGGATCGGATTATAGCTAAATTGGGTGTTGGTCTGAATGTGTGCCGATGCTGCATAGTGCATGGTCCTGGGGAGGGAGGGAGGGAGGGATGGATGGATGGATGAATATGTGGATGGATTGATGGATGGATGAATATGTGGATGGATTGATGGATGGATAGACAGACATACAGATAGATGAATGAATGGACGTAAACAGATATATATAGATAGATAGATAGATAGATAGATAGATAGATAGATAGATAGATAGATATGTGGATAGATATGTGGAAGGATGGATAAACAGACAGATAGATGGATGGATGTAAACAGACACACAGATAGATAAATAGATGGATGGAGGGATTATTTTTTATTCATCCATCCATCCACCTATTTTCTACTCTGCTTCTCCAACACAAGGCACAGAACTTCTCAGATGGAACTCTGGGTACAAAGCAGGGGTCACTTTGGATAGGGTGCCAACCAAACACAGGGCACAATAACACACACATAGAAACTTACTACAGACAAATTGGAACTGCAAGTCAACTTAAGGAGGAAACCCCTGAAGCATAGGGCAAAATCCAAACTAATTATACACAGGGTAAAGATGGGACTCAATTCCAAGACCTGTTCCAAGTCACACTCTCGTTTCATTTAATCTCCCCAAGATAGACATTCTTTTGACATCATTTTGTGTGCAGGATGTAAGAAACGATGTGTTGTTTTATGGACGAATGCACAGTGCATGTAGGGGGCGTGGCCTCAGTAGCCTTGCAGAAAGTGCGCTGTGTGCATGTGACTGATGAATGTCCAGGGTAGAAATTCCTGCAAGATTTAACTACATTTAAGTTCCATGTTATTGGCTCATATATTATAATCAGTTCAGCATTAAATACACAGCACTCAAGCTACAGACAGCAATTTGACATCTCCAAAGAGACCTACGTTTCTTTGTAAAGATTCCAGCAGACGTCTTTATCCACAGGGATTTACATATATATATATTTTGTAGTTTTTTTTTTTTATAGCAGTTAAGAGTTAAGGGCCTTGTTTAAGGGCCCAGGAATGACAGCCTGGTACTTTTGGGATTTGAACTCACGACCTTGCAATGGCACTAAAACAGCACCTTCTACAATGGCCTCCTCAAACAGCAGCTTAGTGTGTACAAATTTTTTCAACTAAGAAATGATGTCATATCGATATGTCTGTTGTATTCAGGGAATTACTACAATCAAGGGGCCCGGCGGAAACAAGAACTGCTCGGCAGCTGTGCTGTTTTGGGAATTCCGGCTCACCAAGTCACAATTATTGAGAACAAGTAAGAACAACCGGATTCACGGATTCAACTTTTTCAAGTTGCAGCAAACACTGTACTCAGCTCTTGAATGACCTTGAGTAAAGTAGAATGTTTATGATGTGAAAGAAAATGCATTCGCTTGCTGACATTTACTTCAAATCAAATAAATTCTAATCAAATTTATTTTGTCATTACACATTCATAAATGGAAATAGAATTAAAAAAAAAATAATAAATACAAATTTATTATAGAAAGTATAAAAGTATTTTAAAAGTACAAGTATAAATGGACACACCTTCTCATTCAAAGAGTTTTCTTTATTTTCATGACTATGAAAATTGTAGATTCACACTGAAGGCATCAAAACTATGAATTAACACATGTGGAATTATATATGGAATTATATACATAACAAAAAAGTGTGAAACAACTGAAAAATGTCATATTCTAGGTTCTTCAATGTAGCCACCTTTTGCTTTGATTACTGCTTTGCACACTCTTGGCATTCTCTTGATGCCTACTTTGGAGAACCTACAACTGAACAATTTACATTTCCATTAAATCCATTCTCGGTGCAAAAATGATTTTGTTTCCCACTTGTACAAATAACGTGAAATGTAGTATATGTAGAAGATGGTTTGAAAATGCAGTGGCCTTCGCAAAAGTATTAATCACTGAGAAAACCAATTTGGAAACTGACTTCCAGGCAGGAATGCTTGCTTGTGCTTGAATGTGCCTCCTAAAGTTATTTTGTAGACACTAAACACCAAAGATGTTAAAAGACTGATTGTACATAATGCTCCTTTAAATACTCATTGCTAACATGCAGTTGTCGTCTTTGCAATAATAGGGATCTACAGCTTTGTGTTACAGCTTTGGCTAAGATTCTGTCTTGAAACTCATTAAATTTGACATATTATGAAATCCAGGATCCAGATGATGATAATAAAATGGGTGAACTGCGAGACCAGATTTCATTTTTGACATGTGATGTTAACTGACAGAACTCCTGTCTTTAAGGATTTTTTAAGCATTACATCTCTGAGCTTTGACATCAGAATCGCATCAGAAATGCGAGACGTGCATTCCTATCAAATCAAAGTAATTCAGGATTTTACAAGACAATTTACAACACACAAGCCTCAAAATTCTCCCAATGGACCAATCCAGTGTTTTCTCTTCCATCAGTTGCCAGCATTTGACAATGAAGAAAGTAAAAACCCGATCATCGTTCTCACACGGTTCCTTCAGCTCCCTGTAAATAAACAGTGAAGCTCAAATGGTGAGACATCACCACCATGTACAACCCCCCAAACTCCTAGTTCCAACAAGCACAGCCGTTAAAAGCCTACCATGCTGGGCACAGACCCTCCCCTTCTCCCCTGGCTACCAAAAGAGCAAACAGTGGTCAGGCTACAAATCAAGGCCATCCATTCGGACCACAACAGAGCTTTAGAGCAGCCGAGCTGATGTATTATCCCCTCTGTCACTGGAGCCATTAAACACAAAGTGTCTCAGATGAGAAGTTGTAGAAGTCGGGACTAGTACATCACAGAGGGGAAGGACATCCCCAGGGCAGCATTCAAGCTCCAAACAGTGGGATATTACCATTTTTCTTTTGTTCACATTAAGCTTAAAGAGTGAACTCCTGTAGATTATGTCTGGGATTTCATTTTCATGACCCTTGTTTGTATAATACAGATTCGGAGAGATTCCTTGAATGCCCTGTTCATTCCTTGTTCCTTAAACACACAGGAGCAAACGGACAGATCTTCATGTTTCGATGATGTCATGCTTTGACTGTGGTTCAGATTTTAATATCAGCGGCCCAGATCACCGGCTGCTGGTTTAAAGAAACCCAGCTTTCTTTTATTCAACGAGGTTACGATTTCTGGACGTCACACTGTGCAGAGAACGATTGCTCAAAATGATAAATCTGCTCCAGAAGTGGTCCTGGTCGAGCCGGACGAAATCCGATTTGCTAGAATACAATATGAAAATCTGGTGAAATGGTCGTGATTTTGGATGTGAAAGAAAATTTGTTGGCTGACATTCACTTCATCCTTACGTTTTTTGGGTTAAATTTGACTTGCGAATTTAGAAAAAGATATGGACGGGGCTGCGGTCTCTGCTCCGTAAAAGCCTAAGATGCAAGATTTTTATGCTTTTTATTATTTTCTTTCTTGTAAAATTCGGCTTTTTCCACACAAACTGTATCTTGCAAGCAGTATTACTACCTCTTCGTTCACTTTTTAGCTATTTGCCCACGCAGATCTGCACCGTAATGCAAAGCGACTTTCGCATAAGCATGAACCTTGAAAATAACACCGGTTATGATATCCTGGCCCGAATTTAGATGCTGTACTGCGAAGGAATCGCATTTGTTTGTGTTTCCCCATGGCTTATTGAAATACCATCAATTTACAGTTTATCACCAGCTATGGTTGGATCTTCTCAGATCAGTCAGATTTTCTAAGAATATCACCCGACATCCTGCCAAGAAATGTGCTATGGAATCAATTATATAAAGCAGCTGCGCATGTGTGTGTGTGTGTGTGTGTGTGTGTGTGTGTGTGTGTGTGTGTGTGTTAGCAAGTCTCACAGCTGTGATTAAAATCTCTTGTCTCCTCAGTAAGGCCTAATAATTCATACGCAGAGAACAGCTAAAACACGGATTACGGAGTATTTACAGAACTACTGCTTTAACTATTACCAAAAAAACATAAGGCAAATAAAAGTCTGTGGGGAGTTTTGGTGTGCGGCTCTAGTTTTTTTTGGCACAGCCCCTTGCACAAAATGTGACGCCCCGTTCCGCCAAAAACCGCCAATGTACCAAACGGGCAGTTCACTTTTCGTCTGCTGCTAAAAGAACATTCAGTGACACTGAGAAGGAACTATCCAGAACGTAACACACAAATCCTTCCAAGTTTATGTTTTAGCATTACATTGTTAATTTTTTTTAGCATGCACGAAGAGTCGAAGAGGGTGTTTGGTGTTGCTCAAGAACCCAAAAGTGGCGTTCTGGCAGAGCTAGGATTTGGAATTCACAACCCAAAAAAAAAATCAACCACTAGAGATGTTTTTCCACCAGCCAAAGTCCACCCTTTACCCCAGGCACTAACAGTTCAAAATTAGCTCAGGGAAATCAGGGCTCTGGTGTAATGCTGTAAATAAGGCACACTTTTCTTACACACAACAACAACATCAGGGCATTTCTAGTTCAACTCGCAAAGGTTCAAATCACAAAGCTGTTAAAAGACCACTGCCTTCCAACTGCTTAAGGAAACTGAACTAAACCCACACACATATCCTTTTACCTCATTTACGAAAATGATGTTTGCATGTACACCATTTTTGAGGTCCTATCAATTGCATCATCAGATAAAGGAATCGCATCTTTGATTGTACACCATCCAGCAATATTGTTATAAACATTGACAATGTTATTTATATGTTTTGATGCTTTTAAAAACATTTTAATACAAGCATTTAGCTACTCAGCTTTAGCTACTCAGCTTTAGCTACGTAGCTCATCATTATTTTGTTCATTTGTCATTGCAAAATCTTCAAAAAAAGGAAAAGACATCCCTAGGTCGTATTTTAATTATGAAACAGCTGTCACAGCACTGAAAGTGGCATCGCACCCAAGTCTTCAACATCTTCGGTGCGTAGTTCAAGTTTAGCCGCGTTGTGTTGTTCAAATCAAACCTAATCCCGGCTTCATCCTTTGCTTCTCATTATGGATTCTGCTTTCATTTCCTAAATAGTGCCCCAGACTAGACAAGAGCCAAAATACAAACCAAACCATACATTGCCCTGAGATGCAGCATGAGCAGCAGTGAAAAAGATGTGCTTGTGTTTGTGTTTTGTTGGCCTTATGTGTCTAATGGAAGTGTGTGTTAGCTATCTCCATCACCTGTTCATATCTGTGGTCTGGTAATGGAGAGCTGGCTGGTGGGCGAGATTTAGCATGTGAATAAATAAGGCCAAAGTGATATCTAAATGAAACACCTTTTGACCAATCAGAATCGAGAATTGACCAGCGTTGTGGTTTCAATGGACATATGCTGGGAATTTAGTGGGAGACGTGTTTGGATGAACCCAGTTTTCCAAGAAGTGTGCGCATGTGTTCGGAGCGAATGTGTGAGAGATAAACGGGGCTCAACTGGGCCACTCGTGGCTTGTGAACTTAAACACTCATCTAATCACTTGGCATTATGCCTAGACTTTCATCCCCTCTCTCTCTCTCTCTCTCTCTCTCTCTCTCTCTCTCTCTCTCTCTCCCTCTCCCTCTCTC
>MU554589.1:6339164-6375625 GCA_024362625.1 Silurus asotus | reverse complement strand
TTTCTTTCCCCCCCTCTCTCTCTCTCTCTCTCTCTCTCTCTCTCTCTCTCTCTCTCTCTCTCTCTCTCTCTCTCATATTTTGAGATTATTGTACTGGGAGTCTACTGGCTTTATATATTAGCAGTATATAGTATGGACAGATAGTTTGGAAGCTAAAACCAGTATTTGAACAAGAATTTTGCATATCTGTCAAAACAACACCCCTATGACCCAAGTGTGCTCCCTGAAGATATGGTTTACATGTGTTGGATTTGAAGATCTTAAGAGGCTGTAGAACCCTCTTGAACACATTTGGGATGAATTAAAACACCCCAGGCCTTTTCACCTTAACTACACTATATTGCCAAAGGTTGGCGGACACCTGATCATAGGTGTATGGTATGTGCCACAAGGGTGTTAGTAAAGTCAGGTACTGATGTAGGTGAGGTGAGGAGGCCTAGGGTGCAGTCAGGGTTCCAATTCATCCCAAAGGTGTTCGGTAGAGATAAGATCAGGGCTCTAATGCGGGGCACTCACGATCTTCCTCTCCAAAGCATGTAAACTATATTTCCATGATCACTTTGTGCATAGGAACATTGGCATGCTGGAACTCGTTTGGGTTTTCAAGCTCATGTGAATGCAAAATTTGATTATACCACATTTAAAGATGTTCGATACAATTATCCTCCAGCTTTGTTTGGAGAAAAACCATATATGACAGGAAAGGTCAGGTGTCCCAAAACACTTGTCCATATAGTGCACATCTGCAAGTGAATAAACATAAATCTCCGCAACCACACTTTGAAACATTGTGAACTATTTTCTCAGAAGAGTGAAGGTTATTGGAGGGTAGCAGTACACAGAATTCACAGTTCTGTACAGTTAAAAAATGCAAAGCATCAAATTGCTTGAAATTTTTTATTAACACAGTTTATTATTATAGACATTTGTAAACACCAGCAGTTGAAATAAAAAAAAATGTAAAACGATTGTAAATATAAAAAGTTAAATTACATAAAATTATATTTTATATTATTTGATCGAAATAAAATAAATGAATAGAAAAGAGTAAATGAAATGGATGCAGTACAGTTTTTATCATATTGATTAAATTAAGTAATCAATTCAATTGGCACAAATGAAACTAATTAAATAAAAATAAATAAATGGCATTTGTTAGACACATTTTGGTTAATATAGGTGTGTGTGTGTGTGTGTGTGTGTGTGTGTGTGTGTGAGAGAGAGATTCAATACTTAATTTTTTTGAGATATGATGTACTTAACTGTTCTATTTATTTCAGCATCCCTAACAAATGTTTTCATTCCTTCCATCCATCATCATTCATTCTCTCGATATGTGGAACTGTCAGGATTTTCTCCTTTTAAGAGAAATTAATAAAGCTGTACTTAAAACGCTAAAGAATCCATAGCGCTAGCGTTGTCCACTGCCTAGCGATTCTTGAGCATTTTCATGCATGTGCAAAACAAATCTTATTCTCAGTATGGAGTGAGTGGCCACAGTGACACTGCGCTAACTCTAGTTTATTTTTTTCATACAACTTGCATTGTTGTGTATGTTCTTAAAAGTCGAAGGCAGGAAACTGTTCCTGAGGGAAGCCAGAATTTAATAATCTATTTTCTGTACGTAAAAAGTATTGATAGCTGATAGCCCTTGTGTGTGTTTGTGTGTGTGTGTTTTAATCCATCCAGGTCATTTGGGTCACAGAGAGGACTAGTAATTGTGTCGAATTAAACCAGCCCCCGAACATAATCCTTAATACACACCCACACACACAGTTAAACTGTAAGTGATGCTCCAATTTCAGGTCACATGATCTGCATGCTTCCCTCTTCACCTCCGTTATGCCAACAGCCTGTGCTCTGCAGTGCACTCTGGGTAATCCTTTGCTCCCCGCCCCAACCACGCGCACCCGGATGACCTCTCTATACTCTCTCTCTCTCTCTCTCGCCTTTCTGTATTATTCATGTAGGTGGAGTACAGATGGAGATGCTGTCTGTGTGTTTGGTCCACCTGTCTGCTGGGAAAACATGAGCTCTGAGTTCTTGTCCTCTTCCCCCTCCTCTTGCTTTTTCTCATCTCCGTTCCTTCCTCCAGACAAGACAGGAGATACGGTCCCTCTGGGAAGCTTGTTGTTTCATGCATCCTTGTTACACCACGCCTCCTGCCTTTTCTGCTGTTACTGGAATGGTTTATTTTAAAAGTCTTGGAGGTTCTTCTGATTTATTACAAAATAATTATTGCAGTAGAATTAATGAAGAATTATTACTAAAGAATTACAGAAGAATTGTTACAGAAGAATTACAGAATTATTAGAGTGGTGGTAGGTCCGTGGTTAAGGCTGTGCATGGTCCTTAACCATCTGTGTTCCAAGAGCTCTATCATGGCTGTGATATTTGAAGAAAGAATTGAGCTGTGCTGTAATGTACATGTACAAGTATAAAGCATCTTTACAATACCTTTTATAACAGTTCAACCCGATTCTCAAATTGCTCAGTGGGCATTGATTATTTTTCTGTGGTAGCAGCTCTGACAGCCGGCATAAGTTTACTACCATGAGAAAGAGGTTACACAGATCAGGGATAACATTATGCATCATAACCATGTGCATCAATGAGCCTCGGTCGCCCTGTCACTCTTTCACCACTGTTTCTTCCTCTGAGCACTTTTGATAGACTACTGCAGACCAGGAACCCACAACCCACAAGATCTGCAGTTTTGGAGATGACCCAGTTGTCTTTTTTCTGCTTCTAACACATCTTTGAAGACAAAATGTTCACTTGCTGCCTAATATATCCCACTCACTATCAGGTGCCATGATGAAGAGATAATCATTGTTAGTCATTTCACCAGTCATAATGTCATAATGTTATGCCTGATCGGTGTATAGGTTCTGTGATAGACGTATAGATGGATGGATGGATAGCTGGAAAGATAGACAAAAGAAAAAGACGGATGGGTAGATACCTAAATACATAGATCGAATTTAATGAATTGATTTTAAAAATGTTAATTGCTTTATTGCTGTATTTTAAGACAAGCTGTGATAGAAAAGTTCAACTTCCAGGTCGTAACAATTATTATTATTATCCTATACCTGCACATCTCCGATTTGTTTTATTCATCATACATGTGCTTTATATGATTAGGTCATCTCAGTTTTTCTGTTCGGCAGGAAATTCAATTTCTGCTTCTTCTTCTTTCGGCTGCTCCCTGTAGGGGTCGCCACAGCGGATCATCCGCCTCCATACCCCCCTGTCCTCTACATCTGACTTTTTCACACCAACTACCTGCATATTTTCCCTGACCACATCCATAAACCTCCTCCTTGGTTTTCCTCTTTTCCTCCTTGCTGGTGGCTCCATCCTCAGCATTCTCCTACCATTATAACTCATGTTCCTCCTCTGCACATGTCCAAACCATCTCAATCTCGCCTCCCTCACCTTGTCACCAAAACGTCCTACATGGGCTGTCACTCTTGCTTTCTTAAAATAAAACCGGCCCAGCATTTATCAGTGAAGAGTGTTATATAAGAGGCTCTGCAGCGTTTCCATCTACTTCACAAGGGAACATTTGACAAACACCAGTAGTGTAAGTTTCAGTGACACATTGGCAAAAAACAAAAACCCCAAAAAACAACGAGGCGAGAGCAAACTATTAACATAGTTCACCTCCGCTGTGCTTAATTAGACATTGGGTGGAAAATAAATATATCCTGTTTGATATATTGGCTAAAATTCAGGGGTGGTCAGGCCAGGGTCCAGAGAAGAGCTGCTTAATGCGATAACCAGACGGCAAAGGAAACTTTATTGCTGCCAGAATCTTGTCACAAGACAACAAGATCGATCTTTTTTTCATAACACATAACATCTGTACCCATGTCTATAGCTGTTTTTAACTTTATAATATCCTCTGGGCCTTTTATTATGCGTTTCATGTTGACTGCATATTTGATTATGCAAATGAGATTCATTGCATATGCATACATTTGCCTGCTTTATTAAACCAACCATCTATCAAGCTGACATTAGGATTCGAAAACTTTTATGTAAATAATGGACAGTATGTATGAAGTTAATTTAATTCTGAAAAGTGAAATTTCTGTCGAGTTTCATATATTTTTTTTTCTTTTTATTACTACTGTTTAAAGAGAAGCTGTGTTTTCAGGTTTGATCTATCCAGAAATCCGAGAACCTTTTTTCCATGAGATCAAAATTGTTGCCTTAAAATTGCTTGGATGTGAACAAGATTGATGGAAAAAAGATAAATACAAAAATGAAGGGAATTTTGCCGTGCTGCATGCTAAACGAGTTCAAAATCAGTTCAACCGGTTAGATATCCCAGCATGCACTGAGGGAAAAAGGCTTGTGCTCCCTTGTTACCAGACAAAACAAGTGCTGGTGCATGCCCCCTTCTCCGCCTACACACGTACACACACACACACACATCTCCAGTAGGCCAAAGTTCAACCACTGCATTCACAAGCCTGCAAGCAATTACACATCCACATGCAAGAGTTGCAAAGAGAGAGAGAGCGTGAGAAAGAGAGAGGGAGGGAGAGTAAGGGAAAGGTTACTCTGGGCCATTTAGCACTGTTGCCATAGCGAAGCTAACACTCAATCCAACTTGAGAAAGGTCAGGTAGATCATGTGTCTTTTGTTTTCTTTTTGTCTTTATCTTCCTCTTTTGTTTTCTCTCTCTCTCTCTCTCTCTCTCTCTCTCTCTCTCTCTCCCCCTTGGCTGCCAGCTCTGCCGCTCAGCCAAACATCTCCTTCAAAAAAGCCGTGATAATAAACCTATCACATCTGATTTGGAAAGAGGTTGTTCAAGTCAAGAAAACATTCACGTTTCATACTGCAGATGCTGGAACGAACGTCGGCTTTAACATTCTATTCCTCGGCCTGACAGACTTGCCTCAGAAAGCGACGGCGTCCACGAACAAATTGTTCATTCAAATATCGAGTCTAAGAAGGAGATGAAACTGGGCGGCGTAGGAAATAAACCTACGGCTAAACCGGTTTGTGAAGGAAAAAGAATGTGTGACACGACTGAACTTTCCTGACTTCTGTCCCCTTATTCCGTGTAACACAACATCATCCTTTTGTGTCAGACTTTCCTCTTTTAAACACCATTAATGGCATGACTGAATGGCCATCATCCTTCTTTTCTCTCCCTCTGAGTTTCCACCACACCCCTTTGGGGAAAAAAAGGAATGATCCCTTCTCTCAACACATCAGCTACTAAACACCTTCTCATCACCCCTCTGAGATGGTATCACCCACAGCTAACCTCAGTGACCCTGCATAGTGTTTGATTTGTAGCCATATCCATCATGGGCTAGAACTAGCCCTACTGTCCAAAATCTCTTTGTGAGCTGAGAGAAGGAGACAGAATGAGGATGGAGGGTGGCAGTCCACCCTCCTCTCTCTTTCTCTCTCTCCCCTCCTTTCCCTCTCGATCTCTCTCTTTTTCTATTTCTCTCTCAATCTTCATCCCTCTCACAAACCTCTAATCATCCTTTTCCTAGGTTTCCCTGTAGATCACTCAACAACTTCCTCATTCCTGCACCATCACCATCTCTTTCATCTCTCCCATTTATTGTCTTTTAGCTTTTAACCCTCATATACCTCTATCCCTACTCAACGCTTTATCTCTCTTTTACTCTCTCTCTCTCTCTCTCTCTCTCTCTCTCTTTTTAGCTTTTAACCCTCATATACCTCTATCCCTACTCAACGCTTTATCTCTCTTTTACTCTCTCTCTCTCTCTCTCTCTCTCTCTCTCTCTCTCTCTCACTCTCTTTCTCTCTGTCACGCTCTTTGCTCTGTTTCTGACCTTGATCTCTGATGTTGCCACAGACTGTTTTTGACACGTTTACTGGCAAGCGTTGAGACACGCCATCCCCAATCCAAGCCGTCTCCTCTAATCCCATACCGCTGTAACCATGCCAAAATAATTGTAAACACCGAGACACAAGAGAAAGAAAGCCAGGCAGGCAGGGGTTCAGATGTCCGTTTCAATTATAAAATCAATAAATCCATTCAACTAACATGGTAAGAATAGGCATGGATTTACTTTATTTTTTAATTTTATTTACCTTTCGAAAGGCTTTTATACTACATGTCTGGTTTATATTGAGTGATCGTTTCTATAGTAACAACGTTTTTTCAGGGACTTTGTAATGACAAACAGTTGTGGCTATAAATGTAAATTTTTAAGCTTATTCTAACCAACGTTAAACGGATAAAGGTCTTGCCTGTTTTTCGACGAGCTGCTTTTTTTTTTTTAAATAGCTGGCAACAAAAGTAAGTACACTCTAATTGAACATGTCAAAACTGTGTCGTAATGTCAATATTTTGTGTGAGCACCATTGTTATGTAGCACTGGCTTAATACTCCTGGGTATGGAATTCACCAGAGCTGCACAGGTTGTTGTTGGGATCCTCTTTCACTCCTCCATAATGACATCACGGAGCTGCCGGGTGTAAACAGGGCCCTTCTTCACCTTACGCTTGAGGATGCACCACAGGTGCTCAATAGGGTTGTCACAAATCATTGGTGCCTTTCTAAATAATAAAAGTATAGCGCATCTACTAATAATTCTATATGTGTATTGCACATGGTGTTATATGGTAGCTTCACTGTTTTTTCCCCGAGTGCCTTCATGGGTTCTTGACTTTGTTCTGCTGATCGGTGTATCACCACTGCAGTTAGAACACTGACAAGAAGCTCTGGAAAAATACTTGGTTTATTGAAACTCGTACATTAGCCACAACAGATTAAACAATGCATCTCTTGTTCTTTTTCTCTGAGGGTCATGGTTTTTTATTATCTCCAAATCTTATTTAAAGTTGTAAATCACCATGGTTAACTTTTATGCCGATGCACCAATGCGAATCTCTGAATCTCACTATCCCTAATGTATATGTATAAGATGTTACATACGATTTAAGCACAACATTTTTTTTTGTGCGGAATTCACGGTGCTCTAAAGCTACCAAAAACATTCGCCTTGGAATTGTTGTGACGTGTGGCGCCCTCATTTTGCCTACACTTTTAATATTCTGAGCTGAATTGGGATGGAAAGGGTTAAGATCTTTGCCCTTCTCTCTCTCTCTCTCTCTCTCTCTCTCTCTCTCTCTCTCTCTCTCTCTCTCTCTCTCTGTGTAATGATGCCCCTCAGCACTTTGATTTCAGATGAACTGCAGTGACCCCGGTGTGTCTGAAACACTCTCTGCACGCCTGGTTGCCTCTCTCACTCCGTCTCTCGATCACGTTTGATGTCGGCACAGAGAGGCAGTGCAGGTGGGGGGGGAACTAGATTGAAAAACAAGGCAGAGAGAAAGAGAGACAGAGACAGAGAGAGGAGGGGTGCTGTGAAAGATTGCCCAGCAAGATAGAGGTTCGTTGACCTCCAATACATTGCTGGCTGTGCAGGGTGTCTGGATGAAAGGGAAAGCTATTTGTGTGTGTCAGTGTCAGTGTCTGTGTGTGTATGTGTATGTGTATGTGTGTGTGTGTGTCTGTGTGTGTGTGTGTGAGAGAGAGAGAGAGAGAGAGAGAGAGAGAGAGAGAGAGAAGGAGCAATGCATGATGGCCTTAGTTTTCTCTGGGCTCTACTTTCAAATGAATGGAAGGCAAAGCCCCGGGCAACCTCCGAAAAGCTATTTGTGTGTGTCAGTGTCAGTGTCTGTGTGTGTATGTGTATGTGTATGTGTGTGTGTGTGTCTGTGTGTGTGTGTGAGAGAGAGAGAGAGAGAGAGAGAGAGAGAGAGAGAAGGAGCAATGCATGATGGCCTTAGTTTTCTCTGGGCTCTACTTTCAAATGAATGGAAGGCAAAGCCCCGGGCAACCTCTGACCCTAGGGCTCAGAAGGGGCCTGTAGGCAGAGTTCCAGCTGCGCCGTGTGGGACAGCAGCACTAAATCATTACACACACACACACACACACACACACACACACACACACACACACACAGAAAGAGATACTCACACTAGGCCTACCTGCACACTCTTACACTACTGCTCTCTCGTGGCCTTAAAATCTCTAAAGGAGCAATCAGGACAGGTTTGGCTCGAGCTCACCAGGCTGTAATGTGTGTGTGTGTGTGTGTGTGTGTAAGAGTTTCACTACCTGTTATAATATAACATACATTGTAAATAAGTAATGCAATATTAGTGGAAGGAAAGATTTTAGTGGAACACTAAAGCATTAGCCCTGTAATTAGTTAAAATATGCAAAAATTAAAGTGTTTTCAAATAAGTATTCTTAGAACATTTATTTGTAAGAACTGTGACATGGTACAGCACTTTTTTTGCCGCTTTAAAAATGTTTTTATAAGCGGATAACAGACAAAATCAAAACAAAGACAGATTAGCTAGCTAAACTATGTTAGCGTGTTGTAGAAATTAGACAGTTATTAGACAGCAATATAATTAAATTCAATTCCATTTTTTTTTTTTTTCGTATAGCGCTTTTAACAATGAAAATTGTCTTGAAGCAGCTTTACACAGATAAAGTGGTGATAAAAAATAAATATGTTCTTTATAAGTAAGTTTGTCCCTGATGAGCAAACCGGTGGCGACTGATAACCCTGTAGAATTGAGATCTGTATCTATCCAGATAGATTCACTTAGCTAAGTTACTAACTAGAAGTTAATTAATTAGCTAGCTAGTTCAGTTAGTTAGCTTACTAACAAGCCAAAAAAGCTAGCTTAGTCACTAACTGCAAATAAGTTAATTAACTCACTAGGTTAATTGAGTTAGCAGCCAAGTGTATAGAAATAAGTATATTAGCTAGCTAGACAGGTTCACTAGCTAGCTAATTTAGTGTGCTGCAGATAAGCCAGCTTGTGCTGCTAGCATAGCGCTATAGGATGTAGACCGAAAATCTGTATAAAATTCACATGATTAGCTAATGATAATATCCTCTGAATGCAGACAAACCAATAAAACTAGTTCACATGAAATTTCACAAAAATTAAATATTTAATTGTGTGTAATGGGTAAAAGGGTACTTTGTGAAAGACATTTTTTGTACCTGGCTCTTGCTCAACTGTGTGTGTCATAATGAGGCACAAGGAGTTAACTGTGTTAATTTTATTAGCTGCCTTATGGGATAATTTTCAGTCCCGTTTATAAAAAGGCCTGTGTATGTTGTCCAATTATGTACCACATGAAGTGTCATAAGTATTGGAACTGCACTGTTTCTGATGTTTATGTTTATCGCTAGTTTTGAAACTTTTCATAAAAAAGATTACTTACCAGGCAGTATAATTCATTAATTGCAGTATAATAATCAATTAAAATTAAAACCTTTAGATTAGCCTGTGTATTATTAAACGTTGACAGGTGCTTTGGCAATCTACTGAATGGAGATTCCTGGCCAAGTGTCTAGAGGGCAAAAATTGGCTATGCTCTTTGAGTGGGACAGACAGTGTACATCTGTCTCTCATCATTAAATCAGAGCGACCCAAGCAAGTCTGTGGCTCAGATATTTGGAAGTGGGCTGGCTGACTGTGTTACCTTGCCTTGTGATGCAGCAGTTTAAAAAGAGGGTGTTACAGTTTGTTAGTTAGTGTGAGGGAAATAGAAAGACCAAACTGGAGAGAAAAATGGAATGGAATGATGAAATGTATGGAAGACACTAAGTAGCTATTATATAACAAAGTTAGCACTTTGGTAAATAATAATAATGTCAGTTATTTACACAGTACCTCTTTCTTTCTAACAGAGAGCTGCAGGATGACCCAAAGGCAGACTGGAGCATCGCACTGACCGCACCGCTGATCCTGAAACACATTACAACTTATTCCATTAACCTGGTAAGAGCTTTTCTACACTGTAACAATGGACCTTTAGCAGCACACACCGATGTTTTCAATTAATGTTGACAGACAGATAGATAGATAGATAGATAGATAGATAGATAGATAGATAGATAGATAGATAGATAGATAGATAGATGGCTGGCTGACTGTGTTACCTTGCCTTGTGATGCAGCAGTTTAAAAAGAGGGTGTTACAGTTTGTTAGTTAGTGTGAGGGAAATAGAAAGACCAAACTGGAGAGAAAAATGGAATGGAATGATGAAATGTATGGAAGACACTAAGTAGCTATTATATAACAAAGTTAGCACTTTAAATAATATTAATGTCAATTATTTACACAGTACCTCTTTTTTTCTAACAGAGAGCTGCAGGATGACCCAAAGGCAGACTGGAGCATCGCACTGACCGCACCGCTGATCCTGAAACACATTACAACTTATTCCATTAACCTGGTGAGAGCTTTTCTACACTGTAACAATGGACCTTTAGCAGCACACACCGATGTTTTCAATTAAGACAGACAGACAGATAGATAGATAGATAGATAGATAGATAGATAGATAGATAGATAGATATGCCAATGCTGACAATTTTAATTGAAAAATAACTTTGTTGTGGAAATTGTCAACGTCCTGTTTTCACTTACAGTATTGCAGTTAAATGTCTATGTAATCGATGCTTCACTAAATCAACAGTTGTACGTTTTTATGTTACGCAATCAAATCAAATAAAACTAGTACTTTGTATTCATTAGCAGGAAGCAACTGAACCTTACCACAATGTTGCCCATCCCACCAGTTACTGATTTTTCCATTTAAATATCACCCACTTGTATATGGCAAACCAATTAATTGATCTGTCTCAATTTTAATTTGTAAATTGATTAAAGATCTTTTTCCCAGGCATTTACAGTTAAAGGATAAATTTAAAACAGCAACTTCTGCAGTTTCGGGCTGCTTTATGGATGGCCGTGTGTTTTACGCAGCAAGCTGGGGTTCTTTAATTTAGTGACCGGTCCACCCAATCCACCGTCTAGCATGACATCCGCCATCTGCACTTATCCTTAATTATACACACTAATATCCCACAATGCTCCTGGCCTCTCCTGGGCCTCCAGCAACTTAACCCGGAGATTTTGATCAGGCCTGCCTAAGCGTTCCAGGAAATTTCCCAAGTGGAATTTCAAATCAACATCTGAACAAAGTTTTTTTTTTTTGTATCCCATATAATTAATTTCTCTCTCTCTCTCTTTCTCTCTCTCTCTCTCTTTCTCTTCTTGGCAGGCCATTAAGGCTCTGATTAAAAGCCCCAGCACGGAAGACTTGCATAAACAAACAACAACAAACAAATGGGCTAAAAGAGCGAGTGCTGTTACGAAACGACTATGGTTTGATATTTCCCCGAGCATGTGTAAACACGCAAACTTACCATCACCAAAACCAGCATCTCCCCCTATCCTGTCGGGGCCAAGTCACACTTCGAACAATGTTTTTTTCCTCCCACGATTTACGATTTTTTCAAATGTAATAAGTAAATCCTCAGTTTGACAAAAGCCATTGTTTTAATTTCACATAAGAAAAGAAGTTTAATAGCAAAAGGCAGTTATTGTAACACAACAGTGCAATAATGTAGCATCTGGCCAATTATTATCTGGGTTTTATGGTTTATGGTTCGAGATGAACTTTACACAATGGAACAGTTAAAAGACAATAGGATCAATACACTGAATTTTGGACAGAGGTGATGACCGTTTTATATAACCTTCTCACATAAATGCTCTGCTCCTCCCCACTTTATGCAACATGTGGATCGATGTCATATTATCTCCCTACCTCGTGCCTGTCAAATCCGCTTCTCTTGGCCCATTTGCTTTGGCAACCTTCTACATTTCCACCAAATTCTCTTATGTTTTTCATTTTCCTCCCAGTCCAAAAAAATCATCACGTACACAAACCCTAGCAAAAAGGCTGCAATTCAAGTCTGCTGTATAAGGAACAGACAGGGTTTCCCAACTTTTTAGTGTGAAAAACACATGCCATGCATTTCTGTCTCACTGCCAAACCAACATCTGCGGGAAAAAAAATTGTATCTTCAGAGGATTATCTCTGATTTTTATCATATGTATTTTTAACCCCATCGACCGGCAATTAAATAGTGCATATCAGAAATATTGTCAAATCTTGGCACTTGTATACTACGTTTCATGTCACTCAATTAATTTTATATAAGATATTTACATCTATTTACATTAATGAGTGGTGAAGTAAATGACACTGATTATCTCTTCATCATGGCACCTGTTAGGGTGTGGGATATATTAGGTAGCAAGTAAACATTTCGTCCTCAAAGTTGATGTGTTCGAAGCAGAAAGAAAATTGGGCAAGCGTGAGGATTTGAGAAAGTTTGACAAGTGCCAAATTGTGATGGCTAGACGACTGGGTCAGAACATCTCCAAAACTGCAGCTCTTGTGGGATGTTTCTGGTCTGCAGTGGTCAGTACCTAAAAAAAAAAGTGGTACAAGGAAGGAACAGTGGTGAACCGGCAACAGGGTCATGGGCGGTCAAGGCTCATTGTTGAAGGCTGGTCCAATCCAACAGATGAGCTCCAAATTGCTAAAAAAAAAGTTAATGCTGTTAATGCTCGATGGGTCAGGGCTGTTTTAGCAGCAAAAGGTGAACAACACAATGTTAGGCAGGTGGTCATAATGCCTGCTATATACTATTTACACTTCAGGTTAGATTTTGACCGAATTACTCTGCATAATGACTAATCAAACAACCAGAAGTAAAGCTGTAAGTTTTCTGACAGGATTTATGTTTTGCTAATAGGACAATTTTTTTGTTGTTTTTTTACTTGATACGTGAAGAAAAATAGACCTATATAGTATTACAGTATTATAATATTACAGAAAGGTCTACTGTAGACCTATGAAAGAAATATTGTAATTCAAGTGCCAATAGAAATGAAATTTGAATATTTCTATATTTGACTATCATTTTTAATAAATAGAAAATGTTAATTGTATTGCAAATAACTGTGGTACAAGAAGTTTTTTTTATAGCTTCTCTTTCGCATTTCCTCAAAATAATTATGTTATTTTTTCATTCGATGTTAATGATAGACAGGCTGGTAAGCAGCTTTGCAAGGTGCTATGAAGTGATTCCTAAATTAAAACCGCCTCTAAAATATTTGTAGCAAAATAAGACAAAAAACAATGCCACATTTCCCTGGGCTGCTCTATATAAATGATCCTTACACAAGGCATGTATATGCTAATCTGACCCCATGTGTAGTCATTATGGAACGTGTTAAATGTGTGAGTAATTGCTGAACGTGTTTTACCCGTCCACATTTTTCATATCTAATATTAAGTCTGTTTTGACAGGTGCTGACATTTGATGAGGGTGGAGTGAGCGGGCACACCAATCACATCGCTATCTACAAAGCACTCAGGTAGTTTTATTTTCATCCTGTTTAAACCGAGCTTTTAGTTCTTTAAGGTTTTGTGGGACAAATTGGCTATAACCCAAATAACAAAAACTTTTTTTTTTTTTTTACTTTGTTTCGTTTGGTGCTATATAAATATTTACATGCAGAATATTAATCAACATTAAAAATAATAAAGTGGTGATGGAATTCAGTAATACAATGCTGCACACTATAAATCAGGTCTACATGACAGCTGTGTTGTTATTGCAGCAATTCCAGCAATTCATCATGATCAAGTGAAGTTTAGAAAGTGCGCAGCCTTTGATCGCTGATCACTGTCTTTCCGATAAACTCGCCATATGCTTACACCCAATCATGCTCCCTGTACAAGGTTAATAAAGTTCAAATCCCCAGTGAAGTCATTAAGATAACGCAGCGATGACCCGAAGCACAGGTCACTTCCTCGGAATCACAAACAGAGATAAAATAAAAAAAAAAACGAGCAGGGTTCCTGTGATTCGCCCCGAAGGAATTGTACACTAAAGAAATCCGTGTTTGGTTATTGAGCAACGAAAAAAAAAAATAAAAAATGTTTTTGTCTCATCCAAATCCTGTCCTCATAACAGCAGCATTGAGAAGTGGTAATACACAGCCATCTGCGTGTTCTCAACTTTATTACACACTTTATTTCTTTCTTCCTTTTGGATTGGGAAGATGGCAAACAGCAGCCAGGGTTAGTGGTTTTGGAAGTGAAGAGGTTTTTGTGGCTGTACTGGAACACGGATACACCCTGATATATGACACTGTACTTGGAAGAATCTAGTGATTTAACTTTACTCACCCCATTTTATTCATTTCAAATCACACTGTATATCCCGTGACGTCTTCTTACTGTCGAAGTGTCAAACCTTATTCCTGGATGTCCACAGCTCTGAAGCTATTTTTATAGTATATTTCAGTATGCTGGAATTATTATTCGGTATACTATACCTTTCGATCAAATGAACTTATAATGTTAAGCATTCATCCCCTTGGACTCAACCTGGAACTGAAATAGACTTTCTTGGGATTATATGATAAGAAAATACACACAATTCCCTACAGTATGTATCTACCACATTGCTG
The DNA here is from genome assembly GCA_024362625.1 of Silurus asotus. Taxonomy (NCBI): domain Eukaryota; kingdom Metazoa; phylum Chordata; class Actinopteri; order Siluriformes; family Siluridae; genus Silurus; species Silurus asotus. The sequence continues at coordinate 6,361,246 of MU554589.1, read as the reverse complement.
TTAAACCCCTAAATTAGTTCTGGTGCAAGTTGCCTTCAGAAGTCACATAATAAGCTGAATTGAATCCAGCTCTGTTGTGAATTGATGTGTTACATGATCTCATTTCTTACTGGAAAGCACAGTTGGTTAAAGAACAAACCTAAACAAGAAGCATCACGAAGCATGAGTAGCTATTAAAACAAGTCCAAGTATTAATTATTTAAGTATTAATCAGGGGTTAGTTTTAACACATCACAAACACTTTGACCATTCCACAGAGCACCATTAAATCCGTGGTTTAAAAAAATAATAATAATAATAATAATTCAGCACACAGAACACAAGGGAAGACTGTCCACTAAAAGACAAGTAGAATGACCAAGAGTGGCCAAATGTGGCTCGGAAGGAGCTGGAGAAATTAGTTTTTTCCTTTATGGCATTAGGCAAATGCCCTTAACCAGGGTTTATCTAATTTATACTGAGCAGTTGAAGGTTATGGGGCTTGCTCCAGTGTGCAAGAGAGATTCATAGCTCAGATGGAACAACGCTTTATTACCAACTGTATAAGTTGGTGATGAAAAGAAAGCTATTATAAAAAAAAATGATCAAACAAACGTGTACAATGGCAGTCAAAGGTGTTTTTTTCAAAAGGGAGTAAATAGTTTTGCAATACTGTGCAATCATTTTTGTAGAAAAAAAAAGCCGAGATTAAGTCAATTTCAATTCAGCTTACAACATAATTGAATTTGGACAGTTTTGTGTGTGTGTGTGTGTGTGTGTGTGTATGTGTGTGTGTGTGTGTGTGTGTTTTGAGTGGGCAGGGTGATGTATGGAGGCAGTTCACTCTGAATTATCTCAGACCACATCATTTTTTTTACAAAATGATTGTATAAAACCCCAGCTTTCGAGCCAACAAAAAATAGTTTTAAAGCAATTTTTAGCCTTTAGTATTCATAATAAAAGTTTTACCACAGCAAATGCTAGCATAGTAGAATTTGTTGCCTCAGGTAATGTCAAACATCCCAAGTGTATACTGTGCACTTTTTCTTGTATTAATATAATGGAGTATAAATATGTATAATTAACACAATTACCTCAAAATCACCTCAAATCACACTGTTCTCATGAAGAGGATTCTTACAAGTATTGTGTATTAGCCTTCATTTTGGAACAGATGTAAAGCTAGCATATGTAGCTAACTGTCTTTGTCTTTGACTGAACCTTGATGGCGTGTTAAAAAATAAAGAGCTTTACAAGTGAAAGCAGTCAAGCTGTTCAGCCATTGCAAATATTAATCTGTATATTCACACTGACATCAAATTAGCAGAAACATTTTTCAGCTGTGATTTCACCATAGCATGATAATATTGAAAATAAAGCTGTAGTTGTTAGGGTTTTTTTCTCACAGCATTTGTGGGGAAAAAAACACTTTTGTTTCAGCTTTGGTTGTTTATTCGTGGAATTTAGCATGTGTACTGAGCTGGTATTGTTCACTAAAAATATTCCTACATATTGTTGCGTACTTTGTACTGCTTTTGGGCCGGGTTTTGGCAATGAATAATAAGCCTAATATGCCTTTTTGACAGGGCGAGGGATTTATTTTTCTTTATTCTAACACACGAAACTTGAAACGACAAGGCGTTGGTAGTAGAAGCCGGTGCCATAAATAAGGTAAAATGAGAAACTGTGCAGTCTGTAGCCCTCGAGTTTACCATCCATGTGCTGTGGCGCCCAGTGCGCTCCCACTGTTCTGACCTTTCTCCCAGTTGGATACTTGCCAGGATTAGTGTTTTTCTTGAATGAGCTCAGAGGGTCGGATGAAAGTGTTATTACTGTGGCGAGCTGTTTTTCCTCGCCTGAGCACTGCCATGTCTGTAGCATTAATGAAGTGTGTTTTGAGTTATTATTTATTTCGTTGTTGGGCTGTTCATAAAAAATAAAAAAAGAGGGAAAAAAAAAAAAAAGAAAACCCATAAGTACATTTTTGTTGACGTCATCCAATGGATCATGTTTGAGCTGGGATTTGGTCAGCTGGGTGAAAGAGACAGAGAGGGAGGTGACACTGTGGTGGGCCAAACCAGGACACCATGGAGATTTCCAGGAACTTGGTTATGGATTTAGAGCTCCCTCTAATCACATGTATGTGTGTGTGTGTGTGTGTTTGTGTGTGTGTGTGTGTGTGTGTGTGTGTGTGTGTGTGTGTGTGTGTGTGTGTGCTCTCTTATGCAAGGATAGTTGTCACGGAGAGAGGGGTCAAATGGGTTCAGAAAGTGTCTGTTCACTTAATATGTTTTTAATCAATCCCCTATTCGCCTTCATTTTACCTTCATTGCGTTTCACAGCCTTGACTTTCAACTTTTTAATATTAGATCAGTATTTCAGATTTTTTTTTTCTTTTGTATTTAATGTTTACATTTGTATTTTGTCTAAATCTAATACTGCATTTTCTTCTTCTTTTTTCTATTTAGTCATTTAGCATTTGTTGGAAGAATACCGGAAGGTAAGTAGTAATATTTGAGTTTGTGGTGCATAATTCGGTTAAAGTTTGGTTACAGCTTATAAAAGTGCAAGCAGCCTGTGTAGAGATTTCTGGTTGAATTGCACCACCTGGTGTTTGGGGCAATTATTACTGCACATGAACATAATTGCGACTTAAAATCAGTTTAGTTGTAGTAAACAAGAATGATCACAAAAATGTTTTTTAATTTCTAGTCCAACTGCATTAGAAATGAAAACTACACAGAATGCCAGTAAATAAAAATAAGCTATAATTCTCCTTGTATTTTGACAGCATTTTGAAGTATTAAGCTATACATGTTTAAACCTTTAGTAAATATCAAAACAGCTGAATTTTACATTTAGTGATTTATGTTTCTTGAATGCTGTCTTTTCATGTATCCCACATTGTCAAGTACATATTTAGAAATATTAGGCTTTTACTGTATAGTAGATCATTTAAACTGAATCAGCACTAAAAACAAAATACAAATTAAGAGTAAATATTTAATAATAATAATAATAATTGAAACTATTTCTGCACTAAAACTGAAAAAGAAATTACAAAATGGTAAAATACAAAAATTATTAGTTGTAAATAGCTTCTGTGATTGTTGGTGATTGTTTTAAGAATACAACATACTCTGAGTACACGTTGATCGTCTATAATCATTATTAACAGTCTTTTCTCGAAATCTAATTTTCTTTTCTTTTCTTCTTTACAGATTGTCAGGTCCTTTCCCTCCAAACAATTAGCATTCTCAGGAAATACCTGTCTTTCTTTGAGATGCCAATCAGCTGGCTCTTACCTTCATCTTTCAGCTGCATCATAGGACCAAGTGAATACAAAAAAGCTAAGGTGAGGAAACAAGGGGAATTCACATGATGCCTTACTAAGATTATTTCTGATTTCTTTGGTGTAATATACACTATAGACCGAAATATTGGTACACCTGACTTTTCCAGGCATTTAGAGTAATTGTTTAAGATGTCATTGGAAATGGTAGCATTACATTTTCCCTTCACTTGAACACGACTTGAGACCCAAACCTGTTCCAGCATGACAATGCCCCTGTGCACAAAGTTGGCTCCATGAAGATACAGTTTACATGGGTTGGACTGGAAGATCTCCTGTTATTGAGCTTTGACCTTAACCCTACTGAACACTGTTGGGATGAATTGAAAGTAAAAAATGTGCAGGAGTTGATGTAAAGAGATTCTCTCTCCAAAAGTAGAATATATAGATAGTCAGACATAGGGCAATGACAGGGGTTTGAGCATCGATTGGCTTTGGTTTTTTCCGGTGTGTTCTGCACCGTTAGAGTAAAAAGGGAAACTTTCTAGTATTGTCTTTCAAATACACACCGTTTGGGGTGTTAGATGCACCTGCCTAATTATCAGCTTCATTTGCGGCGCAATTAGCCGATGACGATTAGTTAAATAATGGCAAAAATTGTCCGATTAACCGGTCGACCTCCAGTGAGGGAGGACAGGCGGGTGGTTGATTTGAAATAGGCAGATGTGTATGACAGGGTGGTGTTGATATGAGCCACTGTGGTGACCCCTACCGGTAGAACGAAGACACTGCAAGTACCTCAGAAGTCGTTGTCAGAGTTTTGTACATTCTGTACAAAATGTTGTAAAGGAAAGTAAACTACAAATACTAACTGGAATTCTTACTCTTTATTATCACAAGGTGTGTAATTATTGATCAGTCCTTGAGAGTCATCTGGGAATGTCACATTCACTCTTTGTGTGTGTGTGTGTGTGTGTGTGTGTGTGTGTGTGTGTGTGGACTGCCAAGATTCTCAACACATCTGGAGTGTTTTTATTTATTTATTTATTTATTTTTTAATGTCAATATGCTGAAACCTATGAGTTTTCTCTTTATTAATCTCTTATTTTAAACAGGAGGCCATGTTGCATCACCGCTCGCAGCTCGTCTGGTTCAGACGCCTCTACATTCTGTTTTCACGCTACATGTACATCAACACCTTCCGAGCTATTCCCGTGGAGAAAACGGATGTTAAGTTCTACTAGAGGGAATGATGTCGAATCAGAGTGCACTGGGATTAAAATTATATGTTGTGTAGTGTAAAAGTGTTCTATTTCTACTCTGTTGTGGATGAGTACTGTAAATAGTTTGTTATTGTTATTTCTATCTTATCCTAAGATGTATGAATAAATAATTCTAAAGAAACAGTAACAGATGTTTAGTCTATGTCCATACTATTGCGTTTTTACTTGAAAACACATTTTTTTCTCCATTTTGGCCTTTTGTCTACACTGAGATGAAGTTTTTGTGAACGAGAAACGGATTCTTTCAAAAAAAGGTTTTGAAAGCCTCCTTTATAATGAAAGCACATGCGCATATTTACATCCTGCAAACATGTGCCAAAATTAAGGTCTTAATAGCTGGATAATCAAACAGGTTAGTCAGAATGGCCTTGAAACCTCATCTTAAATAGCAAAATAAGGAATGTCATTTTCCTCAGCATCAGAGTACTTGTAGCAAGAATATGGGGAAACAGTGGGGTTTTGTACTGAACGTGGCACAGGACTGAGTTCTACTCACATTTGGAGATAGAGGTTGTTAAAAGAATCCACCTGATGACAACACTACACAGAAAAAAATGTAATTAATAAAAGCATAAAAAAGTTATATAGACTGTTAAATAGGTATGTGTACCTTCTGGGTATAAATTTTTTATTCTAGAAAGAGAATTATAAAAATAAAAAAGAACTTGTTAATTTTAATGTTTTTAACCAAACTAAAAATAAAACAAGTCATTTTTCCATTTCATTGTGGATGCACATAAAGAAAAGGAAACTAAAACCAGGGGAACATGCCAACAAGAGGCTGGATGGTTGGAAGATCAGATTAGTCAGGATGGGCCTTTAACCCCAACTGAATATTATTTTAAAAATGGCAAAAAGAAAAAGAACGTCGTCTTATATATATATCATCTTTTAAGTACAAAAAATCACTTCCCACATCCTTCAATAGCACACGACCGACTTAATTATTGTGAAGGAATTATTAAACCTCTGAGCTTATCACATTGCCAGTCCTCCCGTTCCTTTAATAATGAATGGATGGTCATACTGATGTTGTCTAATAGTTTGCAAAAGCCTCATGGGGTGTAGGAAACAGGTGGATAGAATGTCTGCACAGAGATGTGACTCAGCATGTACTGGTAGTGGTCGCCCACTGCGGGACAGATCGCGGCTGGTGATTGGTTGGTTCAGGTTGTTTTCCGACAATGTAGGATCATGTAAAAGTATCATTGCAATGGCAGAAACAACCATGAGCTAAGATCATCCTGCAATGATCACGATCACCGATCATGCTGGTGGTCAAATATGGAAAATCTAATAAACTAAAAAATTGTAGATTATAAAATATAAAATAAATATACATAAATACATGGTACATGAGCAGATGGCACAGCTCATTGCTTGATCAGGCTGTAATTCCTGTGTTATATTTCATTTAACTCTACTGGTGAACCAATATGTTTATGAGAAATGGGACTTATCTCACTATATACCCTTGTTGAGTTTTATTTATGTTTTGCAAATGTTATATAAGATAATTACCCTAAAATAGTACTGTGTCACTTCACCTCTTATCCTGCTCTAAAGCAGCCACTTTATTACTAAGAATATTATACCAGTATGGTGTGGAAATATGGTTTGATAATTGGCCATGAAATAACTGATATTGGGAAAACCTAAGTAAGCATATAACATGAGACAGTAAATCTAGAACACGCATAAATATCGCATTTATGGGTCACTTTCACCTCCAAGAAACCAATTGCCAATTGATATGTGTGAATGTGTATTGTAACACATTGCAGACTGGTGTCCCATGCACAGTGTCTTTTTATTTTGCCCAGTATTTATTAAATTATATTAGGTTCCTCGTCGATACGATTATGAACAGCAAATAGCAAATATATCCTTGAAATTATCAGAACATGAACTGGACTTTTCATTATTGTAAATGTTTTGGCTTTACATTATACAGTATAGCTGACGCAGTACACAGCATAATAAGACAACATTCATCCAGAACCATGGTGCTACATTAGGGCCAACTCTTTTTCACAACATTGTATATGGTTGAAATGACAATAAAAGCTTCTTGACTTGACTTGACTTGGTGGGTGTGGTGCATTAATTTTAAAAAAAATGTGCATCAGATATAAGCTAGCAATTGTATTGTGATGCATTGTTTTTAACATATTTGCATCGGTTTAGATTTGCAGGAAAGAACAGCCAGAGTGATAGTCTAGAGAGAAAGAAGAGATGCACTGCTTAATCCGCTATGGCTAATGTATTAGTTTCACCTTTTAATTTGAAATAAACCAAGTGTTGTAATTTTCCGAGCTCCTTGTCAGTGTCTTTACTGCCGTGGTGATAAACCGGTCATTAGAACAAAGCCAAGAACCCACAAACTAGTGCATAACATCACACCTTCTCCTTATGCATTCTCTTCATTATTAAACTTTGGATATCTTTTATACATGTCCTGGTGTTTGTATGACTGATATTCCCTGGATTGTATTTGGGAGACTGAATTAATGGGATGAGACTCTCAGGCTCACAGCTAGCTCCGAGACAAACCTAAAATCCACTAAACAGCACTTGTAGGTGAATGTTAGATTTCAGCCTCTATGTGCTGCCATGTCAATCTAATCTGCCTAGTGCCTTCAAAGTCAGTACTGCTGGCCTTTTTTTCTCATAGTCTCCCTAATAAATAGCTCTGTTTCTTTACCCAATCAGAATTCATATTCTTTCACAGCATAATAGTGTCAAAATAAATGTAAAGACGCTTCAGAAAGGCGTTTCCGTTATAAAAAACAAAAAGTTTTATCAATACATTATTAGGTTTTTTGTTTTTTTTTTATCAAAACACAAATAATAAAAATTCTTGTTTGTGGTGTAAATATATATTCAAGCACTTAAAACTAAAATTTTTGTTTAAAACTATACAGTAAAATGTAAAAGCAAAATCACCCTAATTTTACCTCCCTTTAAATGTTTGATAATTCATTCAATTGATCTTTACTCAGAGTGACCCTGACTATCACTGATTTAATTTTCAGGTCGTTCTACTGTACAACTTTTAAGAAACATAAAAATCAGTGCATTTGAATCACAATATTCAAACACTTATAAAACCTTTTTTTGAGGTTTGCACGATCTTTCTAATAATTCTTATTTAGAGTGTCTATTTCTATTATTGTCTAGAATTTCAAGTCATTTTACTATACAGTTGTTGAGAAAACACTCCACACCGTAGTGCATTTTCAATCATGTTCCACATTCAAACACTCAAAACATTTTTCTTTTAATTTTTCAGCTGCATCATCGGAGCCAATGTTTAAAAAGAAAAAAAAAACTGAGGTGAGGAAATAAGGGAAATTCACATAATGCCTTACTAAGACATATCTTTATTTTTGATTTCTTTGTTATAATTTACAGTATATGGACAGCAATATTGAGACGCCTGGCATTTCCAGGCATATAAACTAATTGTTTAGGATATATTTGGATGTGGTAGCATTAACAACAATGCCCCTGTGCACAAAGCCAAATCCATGAACATATGGTTTACATAGGATGAAGTGAAAGATCTTAAGTGGAAGATCTCTGATCTTAATCCCTTTGAACACCCCTGTTGAATGTACAGTAATAGATGTTTGTCTGATATTTTATTTCACGGATATATTATGCTGATTATTCCTCATGTCTTATTCTTCTACACCTGTATTAACTTAAAGAAGGCCTCGATCATTTCATGTGGCACCTCTGCCTCCACTGCTTTAGAGGGACCTTTAAAAAAGGTCATGCTCGTGTATTAATAGATTATTTGGCTTCTTCTATAGACTTTGACATACTCCTGATCGTTTTGTGTTTCTGCATGGTGTCCTCCCAGTTCTCACCACAGAACTTTTCGACCGACACGCTCTTTACGGTTCCAGAGTCGAGGCAATGTGCAGCCACCCCTAGAATCAAGACATGACACATAATATGTATTCACAAGTCATAAACAAGGTATTGCCACATAGAAACCTTTTGAGTTTTAAGACATAACACTTGCTGTTTAACTAACACTTGCTGATTGTCCATTATCAAATTGGTTGACAATCAAGAACATAATATTTTAATCATAATGAGATTTCAAATCATAAAGAAAAATGAATGTTTACATTGTAAATGCCAGTAGGTGTTCCATCAGAGGAAAGTCTGATGGAAAAGTTTCTGTGGCATATTAAAAAATCTAACTGATAAATGTCCAGGGGCTCACACATTGCCATGCAAAGAACTATTCATCTTTAATATACAAAAATAGTTACAGCATTAACTACCTTGTGTAGAATGAGAAGTTTACCATAGATAAATAATTCACAAGATTCTTAATTTTTCTTTTATACACTGTTTTTTTCTACACTGGTAAACAACAGTCAAATGCACAAGGGCGCATCAACTTTAGAGTCCATATCTGTGGTGCATATCTGTGTGTCTGAGTGTGTTGTGAGACCCACCAAAGCCATCAGGATTCGATCGGGGTGTGTAGAAACTTTGTACACCACATATCTTGCAAAACGTGTGCTTGGCTGTGTGTGTGTTGAATGTGTACGTGGTTAAGTTCTCTGAGCCCTGAAACACACGAGTCAAGCAGTCAGTAAAATTTTAACAAATGTGTTAAGCAATAATTTCAGACTCAAGTCAAAAAACATCACAAGACATGATTCCAAGTATTCTGTGGATTCTAAGAATTCAAAGAGTCCGCTCTAGTGCAAGGACAGAATCCCTATTTAGAGTCCATATCTGTGGTGCATATCTGTGTGTCTGAGTGTGTTGTGAGACCCACCAAAGCCATCAGGATTCGATCGGGGTGTGTAGAAACTTTGTACACCACATATCTTGCAAAACGTGTGCTTGGCTGTGTGTGTGTTGAATGTGTACGTGGTTAAGTTCTCTGAGCCCTGAAACACACGAGTCAAGCAGTCAGTAAAATTTTAACAAATGTGTTCAGCAATAATTTCAGACTCAAGTCAAAAAACATCACGTGTGATTAGGAGTGCACGTATGTTCTAGAAACATGGAGCTACACTATAAAATAATACAATTTGATAAATATGATCAATTTGTGTCATTATTTTTCTCAAAGAAAAAAAAAAACAGGAGAAAAACACACACACACACACACACAGTTACTTTACCAAATACAGCTATAGAGATGAGCATATTCGGATTGATCTGGGTTAAATAACACAATCCTTTAAATGGCTCGGGAATTATGAATCCTTCTCCATATACAGTGTGTCTGTGTGGGTGAGAGACATGATTCCAAGTATTCTGTGGATTCTAAGGATTCAAAGAGTCCGCTCTAGTGCAAGGACAGAATCCCTATCACTATGACAAACTGCAGCTGTTTCATCTTTCCAAGATTAGTGCTCTGAAATCTGCGATTCAACATTACACCAAAATATTTGTAACATTTTGGACTGTTATGTTGTATCACATTGGATATTAATTAATAATATTTAATAATATTATAATAATCCAGTTTATTACTTTACCCTCTTTCCCACTGTTTTTCTTGAATAGTGCTATGGCCCCACCCACATACACTCCCATTCTCACACATTCTAGAAGTTTAACTGTTTAACTGTTAATACAAACTATTATGTAATACTGTATGTCAAAAAAAAATAAAAATAGAACAAATTATTACCTCACAGTTCTAGAAAAATATCGAAATGTGTTGGACCAGAGGATTCTAGTAACATTTCTAGTAACCTAATTTCTAGTAACCTCAACAAAAAATCCAGGAACATAATTATAGGAATGTTATATTTAATTCTGCAATACGGAACTAGAAACTGTAAATTGTTACTGTTAAGCAAACAATTATTTAATATGTGTAGAAACTTCTATAAAAAGTATCAGATTACAACAAACAATTGTAAATTATACACACTGTACGCACATTATTTCATTTACTTGATTTCCAACATGAATTATATTTGGACAAACACAAGCCAAAACATTTATATTTAAGAGCCTGTCCAGTCTGTTACATACATAGTGCCGGGCCATGCATTTGGTACCTGGGCCTTAGTGGGGACTTACCCGACTTAATCCACCTCTTAATACCACCACTATCACGTTGCAATTATAGAACCCATCAATACTATACAAAAACGCAATATAACAATGCGTGGCATTACAGAGAGAGAGGCATTTTGTGTATCGAGGGTGAATACCATTTTACTAAAGCAAGCTCCAAACCTCTACACTACAACCGCAACTGTGCCACCTACATCATCTGGAGCAGTAGGGAATCAATATTTGTCTAATAACATGGAAAAACAAACATTTATATAAAATACAACCTACTCAACAGAGATGCAGCCTCAGAGGCTGTAATCCAGTGGTACCGCTGGTATTCACTGGTCTGTAAATTGCGAACAAACCCTTTCCTGGGCTGAGACAAGCTAGCTAGCTTCAGGTTTGGTGGACCTTTCCTGATGATTTTATTGAAAATTTATTTTTAAGTATGTCCGAAAAATGCTGAAGCTATTTACATTTATTTAGTTATGTTTTCTTTTCATTGTCTTATTTTATTTGTTACAATCTGCACATCGTAGTAAATAAATAAATACAAACTTAAATTCCTAGTAAAATAGATATATGATCATGGTAATGGTAACAATTTAAATAATTACTATCATTACTATTATGATGACTGCAAACAAGGCAATTGAGAATTTTAATGACCAAGTCCTGACTTTTTCAAGTCTGTTAATTGAATTGGACTCGTACCTGCAGCAAGGTAAAGTGGGCTTTGGGAACAATAAAATGCAGATTCTGCTTCTTGGTGCAAATGCTGCAGCTGAACACACAGAAGCAGCATCATTATTCAACAGCTATTTCTCAGCAAAAGCACTGTGTGTATGTGTGTGTGTGTGGGGGGGGGGGTCTTGGGGGGTTGTGGGACTAAAGACAAGGTAATAACATGCTCAGTGAAAGTGTGAATTGTTTGCACATTGACCTCAAAAAAGTTCTTACTTGCAATCAAATATGTGCAAATCTGGGGAGTTCCACACCTCGAAACGGACAGCACCGCAGTGACAACCACCCACGTGCTTCACCAGACCCTGTGCCTTCCTGGAAAAAATCATTGGGTGCAAGACCGTCAGTTTCAGCAAGACATTTTATAACATCTATTTCAGTTCACATGACCCTAAATGTCCCAGAGGCCTAGATTTAAAAAAATATTTAGCTACTCTGTGTATTAAGCCTCATGCTTTTTTACTACTGGACACTCTGGATTCACTACAGTTCATTTACCACCAAACTTAATGGAGAACTACCAGGTTAATGCAAGTCAATTATGAGGTTCCACAAGGTTCAGTTCTAGGACCCCTGCTCACAATATACATGCTTCTCTTAGGAAATATTATTAGAAGGCATTGGATTCGCTTTCACTGTGATGCTTATGATACCCAGACATTTTAATTGGCTCAGTTAACTGAGTGTGTTAAGAGTTTAAAGATTGGATGACGCATAACTTTCTATTATTAAATTCTGATAAGACAGGGATTTTGCTCATCGGCCCAAAAGCTCCAGCATTTAATTTACCTTTAAACGACCCTCTCAACTGAGCTCCCTGACCTGCAGAACATCTAAACCAAGCGGTGCCAGATCAGGGCTAGGAAGACGTGAAAGACCCCACCCATTCCTAAAACAAATGACTCTTTTCGTTGTCGTGTTTAAGGAAGCTCTTCCAATTTTTAAAGCCAAACATAGAGAGAAAATGGAGGAGCTTCTTCCCACAAGCCATTCAGAGTTTAACCAGGAAAACACCTATTACCTGGACTTTCTCTGCTGGACTTACTTTTCCTTCCTTAGCACAATTTATTAGCAAAATTACATAATTGTCACACTTGCACAGTACAATGTCACAATCATTTTAGCACATGGACACTAAAAACTGGACTTCTGTCAATATCTATGTTCATATCCATCCCTTCCTGCTTAAGTGTATATATTTATACTATATACATAAAAACATGTTATTTTATATCTATATTTTTATACTTAGTTATACCTTTTATACTTTATATTTTTATTTATTTTATTTTTATATTATATTTCTATTTACATATCAGTCACTGTATTAATGTGTATGTGACATAAAATTTTAATTTGTTATTCTGTGGTATACACTGTGAAATAATCATCATTATCATATATTATTATAATTAATAATTTTGAGTTCTTATATTTATCTGCGTGTGGGACTTATTTCTAAATTTAATCCTAATATCATAACTAAGTAGGCCATAAATTGAACATTGTGAACCTTGTGCTCTTGGTGTTCAGACATGAAAAGTTATTTGATTCGAAGAAACAGAAAATATATTACTGTAAATTTCCACAGTTTAATGCTGTCTCAATGTGTCACCTTTTCATTACAGGAATTTTTACTTTTATTTCTGAGTGTTAGGACTGAATTACATTATCTGGAGGTTTTAATTACATGCTGATTTTAAGGATGCATTTTTATTCCATTTTAAATGATGTAATCAAGTGCTTTTACAATTTTTGCCCAAATTACATGATCAAAGTGGTGATTAAAAACATGGAAATGACAGTTCACACACATTACCTTTTCTCTTCCATGGCCTATTTAGGTTTCTTTTGTGACCAGTGAGTATTGTATAGAAAGAACGAAAGGCATTAACACGTGACTTAGTTTCCTGACAAAAGGAATATGTCAAGTTTAGGGAAATATTAACTTTACAGTAAAAGGTTGCCAGATTCTATTGACTTTTAATCCTCAATGAGGCCTAAATGCTAGCCAGGCTAATATATGATAATTTGTTTATATTTGCATGTTTTTTATTTTGTAATTTAACATATTTTAATAATATTTGACATTTTCTGTCATATTCTTTGTTTATTATTTGTTTCATTTTTTTCAATGTATTTGTGTTATATTTATTATATCTTAGGCATGGTTTAGCTAGTCACATTCACTGGTTCAAATGTAGTGTCCATGTGGGTTTCTTTTGCGTTCTTCACATTCCCAGAATACATAGCCCGCACCACCGCACCACCATTTGACGTCTCTTTTATTATCAACACATGCAACGCAGAGCAAATCCACTACATTACTGATCAAGGTTAATCAAGACAGATTTTCAGTTTGAAACACATTTTGATTTGAAAACATTAGTTTTTTTTTTTTCTAGACAATAGACAAATAGTTTTTAGTATAATAATTACAGTTTTACAGTTGTAAATACTATGGTCATTATAAGTCGGGGTCATGTTCTGATCATTTCTAGGATGTCTTTGCTTTTTGCTGGTCATGCTGTTTTTTTTTTATGTATGGACAAGGAACTTAATATACTCCCCTAAATACTGGCCAAAGTAAAACGACACTGTCTGCCATATGGTACTATACATGTACATTCACACTTACACTGGCAATTCATTGGCATGTTTCTTGGAGGTGAAAGTGACCCGATGGTGGTGGAAATACGATATTTATGCGTGTCCTTGATGCACTGTCTAATGTTATATGCTCACTTAGGTTTTCCCAATGTCTGTTACTTCAAGGCTTATTATCAAACCATGCTTTATATTGGGAAATCTATTTTTATATTGGTATATTTTCACACCATTCTGGCATATTAACAGTAATAAAATGGCTGCTCAAGATCAAAATAAGATGGTGATCTATTAACTTTTTCCTGTTTAAGTAAAAGTGTAATATCCTGGCCAATACAATGACTGTTAAATATAATATAATATATAATAAGTTAAATAGGCAGTTGTGTTTGTTTCCTACTGTTCAGTGCTTTTTAAGGCCATGTTCAGAAAGAAAGTGCTGACACGATTTCAGGTTGTTGGAGTCATACAGTACTATTTTAAGCTCATTAACTTATATAACATTTATATAATATAAATAAGACTCCACCACCGATTAATGTGAGGTATGGGCTATTTCTGTATATCAGTTTATCGGTAGAGCTAAATTAAATATAAAACAGGAATTAAAGCTTGATAAAACAATGAGCATTTGCCATCTGCTAGTGTACCATTAAAATTATGTTGTTTTATATATATATATATATTTTTTTTTGCTTTTACAATTTTTGCCCAAATGACATTATCAAAGTGGTGATTAAAAACATGCTAATGACGGTTCACACATCCTACCTTTTCTCTTCCATCACGTAGTTAGGTTTCTTTTGTAACCAGTGAGTATTATATAGAAAGGCATTAACACGTGACTTAGTTTGCTGGCAAAAGGAACATGTCAAGTTTAAGGTAATATTAACTTTACAAGGAAAGGTTGCCAGATCCAATTGACTTTTAAACCTAAATGAGGCCTAAATCATAGCCAGGCTAATATATGATAATCTGTTTATATTTGCATGTTTTTTTTATATTGCATATTCATTTTAATAAATTTTTGACATTTTCTATCATATTCTTTGGTTATTATTTGTTTAGTTTTTTTCAATGTATTTGTGTGTTATATTTACTATATATTAGGCATTGTTTAGCTAATCACAGTCACTGGTTCAAATGTAGTGTCCATGTGAGTTTCTTTCTTCGAATTCCCAGAATACACAGCGCATCGCTGCCAGGGCTATTTTGGCACAAAAAGGGAGACCAACACAATATTAGGCAGGTGGTCATCATGTTGGGCATGACCGGTGTATATAGAAAAGTAAACAAAGAAACTAAACATTAATAAAGGCCTGCATACTGTTGTGTACATTTTAACATTCAAACAGTAAGCAAACAGTAAGAATGCAGCAAAACAACCATTTACAATAATTACATAAATAATACGAATCGTACACCTCTGGCGATGCTTCACAGACCTCTGTAATTTGGATTCAGACCTATCACAGTTTAGATTTTTATAATGGTACAATGCTTCGGCTCCAAACACAGAACACTATCTGAACCAGGTCTTGTTTTGCATATGTTTAAATTGTAATATTTTAAAACCTGGCTTATAAAATAATTGTATTTAACTGAGTAAAAAAATGAAAATAGGGAAAAGAAAAAAAAATCTAAATGTATATTTTACCCAATCTACAGCCCAAATAATCAAGATGGAATTTAATAAAATAATTAATAGAATTCAATTATTTCTGTTGCAATTCATTTAAGCCACAGTAGGATTAAGTTTTGCAATCTGGCAACAAGAAAGACTAGCCTAAGTCACGTGACCAGGACTGCTGACAAGGCACTGGGTGTGAGTGTGCAATGACGTGGCCATAATAAAAGAAACAAGTCCCAACATGTTTACGTTTTACACAGTTTTATACAATGTTATATAAGACGGGAAATATGAATCTTAAATATTAATCTTGTTAATTATGAGTTTACAAATTATAATTTTTAGCTAGAATGTGTTAAATCATTAATAACCTGTAATTTTGGAATTATTTAATGAAAGAAAATTAATTAATTAATTGGATCACTGAATCTCAGCAGAGACTAGTGACTACTAAACATATACTTTAATATTGGTCAAAGGTGATACAAAAAAAAACAATAAAATTAGAAACATATCTATTTATTTATCTTAATAGGACTTAAGGTAAATAAAGTGGATGTTTGCTGTTGACATGGATTGCATATTTAATTTTAGAATATGCTGATAAACAGGTTGTTAAGTTGTTCCAGGAACACACACGCAGGGTAAACACCTAGTTCAAGGTACAAGTTGTACAGGATATCTGATACAGTTCAGGATAAAGAGGCAGAAATTGCAAAACAGGTCATATGATAGTGACAAAGCAGTGACAAAGCTGATTATTGTCAAAAATGCATTCAAGTTTTTTCCTCTTTATCATCATGTGACATTTGCTTCAACCGGGTTTTTAACTGAAACAGTTATTGTTATTGTTTTTGAAACAAAAACAATAACCAATACCACAATAATACCAGGGTTACCAGGGTTATAATATATACCAGGGTTATAATATACATGACATTCATCATGTATATTAAAACTCTCTGTTTTGTGGAATGTGACAGCGTTGAATACAGAAAAGTACAACCATTTGACGTCTCTTTTATTATCAACACATGCAACGCAGAGCAAATCCACTACATTACTGCTCAAGGTTAATCAAGACAGATTTTCATTTTGAAACACATTTTGATTTGAACACATTCATTTTATTTTCTATACAATAGACAAATAGTTTTTATTATAATAATTACAGTTTTACAGTTGTAAATAATATGGTCATTATAAGTCGG
The DNA here is from genome assembly GCA_024362625.1 of Silurus asotus. Taxonomy (NCBI): domain Eukaryota; kingdom Metazoa; phylum Chordata; class Actinopteri; order Siluriformes; family Siluridae; genus Silurus; species Silurus asotus. The sequence goes on along the minus strand of MU554589.1, from coordinate 6,344,449 downwards.
GGTCATGTTCTGATCATTTCATTAGTCATGTCTTTGCTTTTTGCTGGTCATGCTGTTTTTTTTTATGTATGGACAAGGAACTTAAGATACTCCCCTAAATACTGGCCAAAATAAAACGACGCTATCTGCCATATGGTACTATACATGTACATTCACACTTACACTGGCAATTCATTGGCATGTTTCTTGGAGGTGAAAGTGACCCGATGGAGGTGGAAATACGATATTTATGCGTGTCCTTGATTCACTGTCTAATGTTATATGCTCACTTAGGTTTTCCCAATGTCTGTTACTTGAAGGCTTATTATCAAACCATGCTTTATATTGGGAAATCTATTTTTATATTGGTATATTTCCACACCATTCTGGCATATTCACAGTAATAAAATGGCTGCTCAAGATCAAAATAAGATGGTGATCTATTAACTTTGTGATGTCTGAGTAAAAGTGTAATATCCTGGCCGATACAATGACTGTTAAATATAATATAATGTAATATATAATAAGTTAAATAGGCAGTTGTGTTTGTTTCATACTGTTCAGTGCTTTTTTAGGCTGTTTGATATAAATAATTAATAATCAGTAGCATGAGAAGGAAAAATAAAGAAATCTGATCCGAGATCGTGCTGGATCTGGAACGATGTGTAAATGATTACAGGGGACATATAAGTTATAGCATGGGCTATTTTGCCACAGCAAACAGCAGGCCATGTTCGGAAAGAAATACTGTGAGGTATGGGCTATTTCTGTATATCAGTTTATCAGTAGAGCTAAATTAAATATAAAACAGGAATTAAAGCTTGATCGAGCAATGAGCCTCTCTTTTAGTGTACCAATAAATGTATGTTGATTTATATTTATTTATTTAATAAACCTTTTCCACACCAGTTTTAGTTACTTTTTTCCCTATTTACCCACCAGCATAATCAACTACAGGCTGACGTCAGCTTACTGTTATTTCTGCCCTAGCAACGACCCATTTAAATGATCCCTAAATGACGTTGCAGAAAACAACCCGAACTGACAAATCACGATCCGCGATCTTTTTTCGCAGTGGGCGGTACCTACCAGTACATTCCAGAAGTTTCTGTTTGACTCACTACGCACACTCTTACAAATTCGAGTTTATTTGTTTTTATATAATGATTGGTGTTGACTAATGCTAGTAAAAATACACCGCTATTTTCAATAAATTATTATATTAATGAAATCTTTGAAAAAAAGGTTCATTTATATATTTTAAAAATGGGACTACTTTCAACCGCGGAGGTATTCAGTAACGTGCCACGCCGAGTACCGTCTGTCTGCGGACATTATAAATTGCTACTGTGAGCAGCGAGCGTAATTTATATTCACAGAGTACTAGCAGTTACATTGTCGTCTAATCGTAGAAATTTGTGTAATTTCATCAAAAGGTAAGTTATTTTTTCCCGTATGTAATTTTAATGCTAGCGTAATTCAGTATATGTATATATATATATATATATGTGTGTGTGTGTGTGTGTGTGTGTATATATTTATTTGTGTATGTGTGTGTATGTATATGTATAGATGTATATGTGTGTGTATATAAACGTAGACTAAGTGAAGAATCAGTATAAAAAACCTTCCCAACGCGAATACTGTATATTGTAATATTTTTATATGTATTTAAATATTTTATTGGTCCTGGAACGCAAACCGAGGTTCATCTATCTATCTAATCTATCTAATCTATCTTATCTGTCTGTCTGTCTGTATATGGAAAACTAAAAAAAAACAAGAATTACAAACTTGGGTTCTGGAAACAAACTTATAGAAGCTATTTAGGGAACCTGCATAAACACTAACACGCAAAATCACAAGCAACATAACGGAAAACATAGCAGCAAAGTGTAACAGATAACATAAGATATTGGTCTTAGGATGAATGTGCTTTAATGGAGTGTACTGTTTTCTATGGGAGGAGAACAATTTTGTGGATTGGGTGTGCGACAGGGAGTAAATAGACTTTGTCATCCAGTGAATTGCAGAAGTTAATGGCGCATGTGCATACATTTGTGTTTAGTAGTAAATCCATTAAAAGCAATTTTCATTAAATATTGCTTATCTTAATAAAATAAACTTCTATGTAAAATAGTTCATACCTTTAAAATAAAAAAATAAGGTAGTGCAACAACCTCTGTAGAGTTATAAGTTATGCAAATAGACAAAAATCAAGCCCTTTTGATTTATTTTTCCTTTAATCTTCTTTTCTGTCCATCCATGATCCAAAATGTCTTTTTCTGTAGTTTGTTTATGAAGAATTAAAAAAAGGCCCATTTTCAACTTTTCTCTGAATGACCAGAAAATACTTTGATAGGATTGGTTTTTTTTTCTATTAAGTTAATATTCAGGTTAATAATTAATTTCCTTTTACATGGTGGTGTCTAAAATTGTTTAATCATACAGACATAATTATTCTTTTTACTTTGTCAATTTCACATTTATAAAATAAATTGAATCAACAATAAGAATTTAAATATGCTATGTCAAACTGATTATTTCTTGTTTTGTGTGTGTTTATTATTTTATAGCTTTTATCCTCTAAAGAATAAAATGCAAATCTTTGTGAAGACCCTGACTGGCAAGACCATCACCCTTGAGGTTGAGCCAAGTGACACCATTGAGAATGTCAAGGCGAAAATCCAGGACAAGGAAGGCATTCCCCCAGATCAGCAGAGGTTGATCTTTGCCGGCAAGCAGCTGGAAGATGGTCGCACCCTGTCCGACTACAACATTCAGAAAGAGTCCACCCTTCACCTGGTGCTGCGTCTCAGGGGCGGCATGCAGATCTTTGTGAAGACCCTGACTGGCAAGACCATCACCCTTGAGGTTGAGCCAAGTGACACCATTGAGAATGTCAAGGCCAAAATCCAGGACAAAGAAGGCATTCCCCCAGATCAGCAGAGGTTGATCTTTGCCGGCAAGCAACTGGAAGATGGTCGCACCCTGTCTGACTACAACATCCAGAAGGAGTCCACGCTCCACCTCGTTCTGCGTCTCAGGGGTGGCATGCAGATCTTTGTGAAGACTTTAACTGGCAAGACCATCACCCTTGAGGTTGAGCCAAGTGACACAATTGAGAACGTAAAGGCCAAAATCCAGGACAAGGAAGGCATTCCCCCAGATCAGCAGAGGTTGATCTTCGCCGGCAAGCAGCTGGAAGATGGTCGCACCCTGTCTGACTACAACATTCAGAAGGAGTCCACACTCCATCTGGTCCTGCGTCTAAGGGGTGGCATGCAGATCTTTGTGAAGACTTTGACTGGCAAGACCATCACACTTGAGGTTGAGCCCAGTGACACTATTGAGAATGTCAAGGCCAAAATCCAGGACAAGGAAGGCATTCCCCCAGATCAGCAGAGGTTGATCTTCGCTGGCAAGCAGCTAGAAGATGGCCGCACCCTGTCCGACTACAATATCCAGAAGGAGTCCACGCTCCACTTAGTGCTGCGTCTCAGGGGTGGCATGCAGATCTTTGTGAAGACCTTGACTGGCAAGACGATCACTCTTGAGGTTGAGCCAAGTGACACCATTGAGAATGTCAAGGCGAAAATCCAGGACAAAGAAGGCATTCCCCCAGATCAGCAGAGGTTGATCTTCGCCGGCAAGCAACTGGAAGATGGTCGCACCCTGTCCGACTACAACATCCAGAAGGAGTCCACGCTCCACTTAGTGCTGCGTCTCAGGGGTGGCATGCAGATCTTTGTGAAGACCTTGACTGGCAAGACCATCACTCTTGAAGTTGAGCCAAGTGACACCATTGAGAATGTCAAGGCCAAAATCCAGGACAAGGAAGGCATTCCCCCAGATCAGCAGAGGTTGATCTTTGCTGGCAAGCAGCTGGAAGATGGTCGCACCCTGTCCGACTACAACATTCAGAAGGAGTCCACGCTTCACCTGGTGCTGCGTCTCAGGGGTGGCATGCAGATCTTTGTGAAGACCTTGACTGGCAAGACCATCACTCTTGAGGTTGAGCCAAGTGACACCATTGAGAATGTCAAGGCCAAAATCCAGGACAAGGAAGGCATTCCCCCAGATCAGCAGAGGTTGATCTTTGCTGGCAAGCAACTGGAAGATGGTCGCACCCTGTCTGACTACAACATTCAGAAGGAGTCCACACTCCATCTGGTCCTGCGACTCAGGGGTGGCATGCAGATCTTTGTGAAGACTTTGACTGGCAAGACCATCACCCTTGAGGTTGAGCCAAGTGACACCATTGAGAATGTCAAGGCGAAAATCCAGGACAAGGAAGGCATTCCCCCAGATCAGCAGAGGTTGATCTTCGCCGGCAAGCAACTGGAAGATGGTCGCACCCTGTCTGACTACAACATTCAGAAGGAGTCCACACTCCATCTGGTCCTGCGACTCAGGGGTGGCATGCAGATCTTTGTGAAGACCTTGACTGGCAAGACCATCACCCTTGAGGTTGAGCCAAGTGACACCATTGAGAATGTCAAGGCGAAAATCCAGGACAAGGAAGGCATTCCCCCAGATCAGCAGAGGCTGATCTTCGCTGGCAAGCAGCTGGAAGATGGTCGCACCCTGTCCGACTACAACATTCAGAAGGAGTCCACACTCCATCTGGTCCTGCGACTCAGGGGTGGCATGCAGATCTTTGTGAAGACCTTGACTGGCAAGACCATCACTCTTGAGGTTGAGCCAAGTGACACCATTGAGAATGTCAAGGCGAAAATCCAGGACAAGGAAGGCATTCCCCCAGATCAGCAGAGGCTGATCTTCGCTGGCAAGCAGCTGGAAGATGGTCGCACCCTGTCCGACTACAACATTCAGAAGGAGTCCACACTCCATCTGGTCCTGCGACTCAGGGGTGGCATGCAGATCTTTGTGAAGACCTTGACTGGCAAGACCATCACTCTTGAGGTTGAGCCAAGTGACACCATTGAGAATGTCAAGGCGAAAATCCAGGACAAGGAAGGCATTCCCCCAGATCAGCAGAGGCTGATCTTCGCTGGCAAGCAGCTGGAAGATGGTCGCACCCTGTCCGACTACAACATTCAGAAGGAGTCCACACTCCATCTGGTCCTGCGACTCAGGGGTGGCATGCAGATCTTTGTGAAGACCTTGACTGGCAAGACCATCACTCTTGAGGTTGAGCCAAGTGACACCATTGAGAATGTCAAGGCGAAAATCCAGGACAAGGAAGGCATTCCCCCAGATCAGCAGAGGCTGATCTTCGCTGGCAAGCAGCTGGAAGATGGTCGCACCCTGTCTGACTACAACATCCAGAAGGAGTCCACGCT
>MU554589.1:6326995-6337827 GCA_024362625.1 Silurus asotus | reverse complement strand
TTTAAATTCTTTACAGCGCTTTGGCCAACAGCTGTTGTTTTTTTTTTAATGTGTTTTTATGTATATATATATATATATATATATATATATATAGTAGAGGAAACCTAAGCCGGGAGGATATTGAAGAAGTGGTGGAAGAAACCCACTTGACCTCTTTACATTTGAACCAGTAACTCTTAGGCAGAGGTGGGAGATAATGAAGTCCAAATACTTTGGTTGATACTAAGTTGATTTAACTGGTATCAGTACATAATACATAAGTATAGTGTGTGTTTGTGTGTGTGTGTGTGTGTGTGTGTGTGTGTGTGTGTGTGAGGTCCGGTTACCAGTGTGACACTTAAACAGTTAGTAGTAATGGCTAATTTTTACTTAAGTATATTTTAGATCCCATATTTCTTTACTTTAACTTCAGTAAAAAAGTATAGTCAGTACTTTAACTCTTAACAGAGTATGTAAATGCTAAAGCATGACTATAATTTTTTTTAAATATAACATACTTCCAAATAAATTGGTTTAAATGAACAAATAAAAAAAAAAAGCTTTTGACAAAAATTATGTAAAGAATTGATTGGTAAAGAAATTATAATATAGTAAACCGCCTAGCTTTTAGTTCTCATTAAAGTGTTAGTCAATGCAATCTGGCAACCCTATATAGCACTCAGTGAATATTTCCTAAAACTTGACCTTTTCTTTTTGTTAGAAAACCAACCAAGTCACGTGTTAATGCCTCTTGTCTTTTTTTTATTCAACACTCACTGGTTACAAAAGAAACCTAAGTGGGCAATAGAGGTGAAAAAGTAGGTTGTGTGAACAGACTTTTATTTGCTTGTTTTTCATCACCACTTTGATGGTGATTTTGAGAAAATGTGTAAAAGCAATTGATAATAATAAACAAATCATTAGTTTAAAATGTTTTAAAAGTGCATCTGAAAATATGCATGTTTTTAAAACACCCAAATAATGTAAATAAAGTCCTCACAGAAATAAATCTAAAATTTTCTGTAATCAGAAGCTGACATTTTGTAATTTTGTATATAGTCAAAGATTTAAATATGAAATATAATGTGTGGACCCTCAGTACAAACCCATTCCATTAACATTAAACTGAAGATTAGAAAATGTTTATAGTAATATTTTGTCTGTTTCTTCCAAGCTATGGACGTTCCATGTCTGAACACTAAGAGCACAAAGTTCACAAGTCATAGGTTCACAAGGTTCACGATTTAGTTACCATGTTAGGATTAAACTCAAATAATTTGAGCAATAAGTCCCACAGGCAGATAAATATAAAAACTCAATATTATATATTACAATCATATATGTTTATAATGATGATCATCAATTAATTAATTAATTATAAAATGATGGTTAAATCACTTTTAACCATAAAATGTGTACTATTACATGGCCATATATAACAAATACACCACATTTGCAATTAGGCTGTAAATTTATGGTCATGAGTTTATGTGCTAATCTGCAACTTGCAGAAAAACACAAATTAAACAGTCCAAAGGTGTATTGATCATATGATTGATTATGATTGATTATGTTAATTAAGTCTTAATGTTAGTTAATGTTAATCTCAGTTTTCACTTGATTCTTAAGTGTTGTTACATGGATATTCATTGACTGTTGAAGATGGACATTCAGGGTCATGTAGACTAAAATGGATGTTATGAAATGTCTTTCTGAATCCGACTGTCTTGCATCCACTCATATATTTTCCAGGAAGGCATGAGGCGGACAGGTGGCTACCACTGTAGCTGCGAGTTTCGAGGGTGTGGAACGCTCAATAGGTGTTAGTGAGATTACATGTGACGTGTGTAAAGTCGTAAGGTTTCTATGCGTCAATGACTTGTTTATGACTTGCTATACATATTATGTCATGTTTTGATTCTAGGTGTGGCTCCCCGTTCCCTCAACGATGGGACCTTAAAAAGCATGCCGGTTTGTTCTGAGGTAAAAACCAGAGGACCACATGCAGAAACACAACACGACCAGGAATCTGTCCAAGTCAACGGAAGAAGCCAAATAATCTATTAATACATGAACATGACCTTTTTTAAAGGTGCCTGTAGTGGTTTTGGAAGCAGAGGTGCTACATGGAATGGTTGAGGCCTTCTCTAAGTTAATACAGGTGTATAAGAATAAGATTTGTGGGGAATATCTGCTTTACTTATTTGCAAAATAAAATATTACATTAAACATATGTTAATGTTCATTTGAACATATTTATTCCTAAATATTAGGATTTAGGGAATACAATTATTGAAACAAACTATTTACAAAGCAGAATTCAAGTATGTTAGTTGATACAGTACACAAACATTTTACTCTCATCTACAACAGATTAAAAATAGAACACAGTCTCAAGATACTTTTACCCTACACACGTTACATATGATTTTATTAGCAGTACACTCTGATTTGAGATAATTCCCCTTTAGTAGAACTTGTGTTTTTTTCCCTACAGGCACGGCTTTGCTGTGTTTATGAACATGTTGCGTGAGAACAGAATTTAGAGGCATCTGAACCTGATGAACTGAAAGCAGTGATGCAACATGGCCTCCTGTTTGAGAAAGACATATGCAAAGTAATAACGAGCAAACGCAGGTTTCGGGATGTATCTTTTAGCAAAGTGACATAAAAAGAACAGTCCAGATGGGTTGAGAATCTTTGGAGTCTCCACACACACACACACACACACACACACGCACACACGCACACACCTACAGGGTGAATGTGTCATTTCCAGATGACTCAAGGAATGATTAATATGAAGTTAGAATTCTAGTATGTTCATGTAGTTTCCTTTCCAACATCTTGTAGAGAATGTGCACAACCCTGATTAAGATTTCTAAGGCACTTTTTTCATCCAAACAGCTTTCAATTTGAGTTTTATCTTAGCTTATTTAAGAATTCAACATTTTTAAAAATAAATATATTATTTAAAAAGCTTCTTGGCTGAAGCTCCATCGTGAAGTTGGTCGATATGATGAATTTCACTTGTCTAATATTTTTTTGCACACTGCGCCATTCTCTATGAGCTTAATTATTATTAAATGTTCAAAACAGTAAAAAAAATTAGAACATCTAACTATGGTAACTTGATTGGTAATGTATTCAACTTTTCAGACCATACACGCTGCCTTTTTTTCTTTTTTACATCAGGTCCTGCAAACCTTTGACTTCCAAATCATCCCAAATGTTTTCAGTAGGGTCGAAGTCAGAGCTCTATAGCAGGCCACTCAAGATCTTAGACTCCAACCCATGTAAACCATATCTTAATGGAGCTGGCTTTGTGCACAGGTGCACTGTAATGCTAAAACAGGGTTGGGTCTCCAGGTTTAAGTGAAGGGAAAATGTAATGTTACCCGATTTAAAAAGCCATACATATGCCTGGGAAATGGCAAATATGTTTGAACTTACAAGGAATTTGATTTGCTGACAGAAGCCTCCAGTTGCAGATCTCTTGCACCAAAAAAACCCCAAACCATAATAGTTTATATAGTGGACAATTACTCCACATGGCTGGAAAAGTCAGAGGGTCCCAATATTTCTGCCCATTTAGTGTACATTATAACAAAAAAAAATCTTATTAGGCATTATGCTACCTCACCTCAGCTTTTTTTTATTTATTTGGTCCAATGATGTAGCTGAAAGATGAAGGTGAGAGCCAGCTGATTGGCATCTATAAGAAAGAAAGGTATTTTTAGAGAATGCTAATCATTTGGAGGAAAAGAACCTGGCAATTTGTAAAGAAACAAAAACGCCAGTTAAATTTTGATTTTGAGAAATGGTTTGTTCAACGCTGAGACAAAATGTTAATAACAAATAAAGACGATCAATGTCTACTCAAAGTATGTTGTATTGTTAAAGCATTCACCTACAATCACAGAAACCATCCTTTTCTGCATTGTGACAAAATGACACAACTATTTACATCTAGTTTCATGTTTCATTTAATTTGATTGTTCATTTCAGTTTCAGTGCAAAATAGTTTCAATTTCACTTGTATCATTCTTTACTTGATGATGAAGAGAGAGCATTAGCTAATGTCTGCCAAGCAACAAAAAACACTGAATATTAACTGTAGCTGTTTTGATATTTCCTCAAGCTAAAAAATACAAAACTATCAGTAAACATACATGTTGAAACAATTATAGCCTAATGCCTGAAAATGCTGCCAAAAACTTAATAAACAATTTTAGCTTATTTTTACACTGTACATATTTCTGAATATATTTCTACAATAAAAAAACAGGTTGCATTTTCTGAAATTCTATGTAGTTTTATTTCTATTGCAGTTAAACATTTATTAATAGCAATTTATTTTTCGTTTACTTGGAAACCCACTTTTTAATCTAACGAGCATTTTTTCTCACTGATTGTTTATGTGATCATTCTTGTTGACTGTAACAACACTGACTGGAAGTTTATTTGCAACTCGAATTGCCACAAGGTGGCGCAAATTCATCCAAAAATCTCTATCCAGGTTGGTTCTCAGCATTTTTATACAAAGCTTAAAAAAGGAACTTGTTTTATTTTTTAGAAAAAAAATAACATTTATATTGCTGAAATTGTAAACAAGAATGTCTGTGAAAAATAAACCCATTTATTTGCCATATTACATCAAAATGTAAATACAAAGGTACACATTTAAAAATTATAAATAAAAATAAAATTTTAAATAAGTCTAAAAAAAGAAAGAAAAAAAAAGAAAACCGCACTGTATGGTGTTTTAGTTTGAAATGATCCTAAAATATGGAAACCTTCTGTCTTTTTTTTTTTGGCCTGAATCCTATGAGAGCCGTTTTGGCCACATAAAAAAAAAGCCTAATTCCTTTTTTTCATCTGACAACATTCAACATCTCTGGTGCATCCACCAGTAACCATGTTGTCTCCCCGTTTCTCCATTTTTCAGTCTGCAGCTGTTGTGTATGCTGGAAAATGAATGATACACAGCAGACAATTGAGTCGCGATAACTCACATTGCTTTTACTCTAAACTATTAACTTCTATACATCACTATATGAGTCACCACTAGAGGGCAGGCTCATCACAGAATGCTGATACCCAATAGTACATACATTACAACAGCACTCCAGGGTTTAACGGGTGGTGCGTGAGTAATAATGGTCCGCGGGAAACGTAAATCCCTCCACTCATTTGTTTTCAGTCACCAATTCTTAAACCGTTACTACAGTAAAGATGAGGATATAATCAAGGACGAAGCAAAGGATGCTTTTCATGAATATATGGTTTGGTGTAAAATATGAGCACTTGATTGATGAAAAGGATTCAATAAAATGCTAATATTTACCAGAAGCACCTTTAAAAGAGCATGCAATGAGGTTTCATTAATGAGTTTGATAGCTGATTAAATATAAAATGACCTAGGGTGGGTTGGGATCTATTTCCACTGAGCAAAAATATACAGAACATTTGTCCATACTGTGTCTGAAATATTAATTATGCAAATATTAATTTGTCACCACAAATAATTGTACAAAATAACGATAGCACTTGCAATACTGAATATTGACCCAGTCAGGATGATCTATGAACAAATCACAGCTGTGATGATATTTTGTATAACAGTAATCTCTGTCGTTTGACACCTGACCATCACATCCATATGTGGGCCTTAATCGGATACAGATGTATGCTGTAGCATTATGTCAAAATGTCTTGGGATTTCTAAACTGTATAGCTCCAACACAGAAACCCAGCTCATGATATATGTATTTGCTCTTTTTCATTGTAATCTATAAATCAGAGATTTTTTATTTTTTTTGGGTTCAAATGTGATCCTTTTGAGAGACCCTCTGGGTGGGGCTGTGGATGTGGGGCTTTTTTTTCCCTTTCTTTATTTTTATACCCCTGTCCCCCCCCAATGACTGCTACCCACATTTAGTTTAATAAGCCAGTTGTATTAAAATGACTATTGGCAGTATTAATTTATAATACTATACATTAACATTATTCAATTTTGGTAGTCAGATTAATAGGGCTTCAAAATACTTAATCAAATGCGAGTTATATACTGCAAGAATTTACCCAATTAAATTTTTTTTGTAAGGTTCAAAGGAAAATGTGCCAATTCTGTAAAATATTATTTCATTACTTAAGTAAATTGTTACTTTTCATTTTCACCCAGCCCTTATATCAATCAGAATCTCATTAGAAATAGACCTACCTGACTTGGGAAAAACCAAGTAATGACTGCTGGCCAAGTCATGGGTAAAAACAGAGCTGGCAATGTTACAAGACAAGAACAAAAAATAAATTTCATATACATACAGATAAATAATTATATATGAAGAGAGCCACTTAAATTTCATTATAAGATTGAGATCAGAAATGTTTTACTTAACTAAAAAAAAAAAAACCCTTTTAAACATGATAGTAAAATAAGAAAAACAAGTACAACAAACGAATGCATTGAAGTTTCATTAGAAATAGACCTACCTGACTTGGGAAAAACCAAGTAATGACTGCTGGCCAAGTCATGGGTAAAAACAGAGCTGGCAATGTTACAAGACAAGAACAAAAAATAAATTTCATATACATACAGATAAATAATTATATATGAAGAGAGCCACTTAAATTTCATTATAAGATTTAGATCAGAAATGTTTTACTTAACTAAAAAAAAAAAAACCCTTTTAAACATGTTAAACATGATAGTAAAATAAGAAAAACAAGTACAACAAACGAATGCATTGAAGTTTTATTTTTATTGTGCCTCATTTTGTGGCTTCAACAATCGGAGGTGAGGTGGGGGTTTTAAAAAAAAAAAAGAAAAAGAAAAAAAAATAAACAGGCACAAGAGAATTTATTTTTAAACTAACAAGAAATTTATTGACTTTTCAGGACATTTACTGTCCACCCCTAAGACGCAGCACCAGATGGAGGGTGGACTCCTTCTGGATGTTGTAGTCGGACAGGGTGCGACCATCTTCCAGCTGCTTGCCAGCGAAGATCAACCTCTGCTGATCTGGGGGAATGCCTTCCTTGTCCTGGATTTTGGCCTTGACGTTCTCAATGGTATCACTTGGCTCAACCTCAAGGGTGATGGTCTTGCCAGTCAGGGTCTTCACAAAGATCTGCATGCCGCCCCTGAGACGCAGCACCAGGTGAAGGGTGGACTCCTTCTGGATGTTGTAGTCGGACAGGGTGCGACCATCTTCCAGCTGCTTGCCAGCAAAGATCAACCTCTGCTGATCTGGGGGAATGCCTTCCTTGTCCTGGATTTTGGCTTTGACATTCTCAATGGTGTCACTTGGCTCAACCTCAAGGGTGATGGTCTTGCCAGTCAAGGTCTTCACAAAGATCTGCATTTTTTTATTCTACAGTAAAAAAAAAAAAAAAGGAAAAGAAAAAACATCTAGATTACAAATTTTAAATATTTAGTGATTACAAATAAAACAAATAGGCTTTTTAAGTTTAAAGACACCAACATATAATGAGTAAAAAAAAAAAGAAGAAGACAACACAAATGAAATTTTAGTTCGACAAGAAAAAAAAAAATGTGTAGGCTTTAAAACAACCGAGGGAAACCGAGAATTTATATTTATACCAAAATGGCCGCCATTTAATTCACTCGAGGAGCCATTTTTAATGACGCCCTTGTTCATTGTTTGAGAATCAAAAATGACGCAGCAAAGACGCCCTGTGTCGAACAAAGAAACGCCAACCACCATTCTTACTGGGAAAAACCCTTTATATACTCCGTTTACAAAACAAAAAAACAATTTACAGCCAGTTTTACTTTACAAAAACGAAACTAATAATTTTAAATGAGAATTACAGATCAGGTTAACTTCATTATGATAAAGACAAAACAGCCCTAATAAACATCAGTAGTATAAATTACGCTAGAACTAAAATTGAAGAAAAGAATTAAGAAGAAAAGCCTTACCTTTTTAGCAAGCACAGTAAACACACCTGAACCAGTCGGCGACGACAGCAGTCTGTTTAACTGCACGAGACGCGATAGAGCGTGTCACGTCACTGAATTCTTCCGCGCTTGAAACTAGTTCCGGTTATTATATTTTTCTTTTTTTTATTATATTTTGTTTAAACCTTTCATTAATATAGTCATTTAAAAATATAAAAAGCATTTCGTTGTATTTTAACCTACAGTTGTCAATACCAATGGTTATATCAAAACAATTTTTGACAGTGATTCAAACGGAAATTTCCTGAATGTACTTGTGGGGACCGCGACACTGCGGAGTGATTCAAACAAAACAGCAGTTGAGCTGACGTCAGCCTGCAGTGGATCACGCCGTTGAGCAAATAGGAAAAATAAATAAACCTAAACTTTGGTGGAAAAGGTTAATAAAAAAATTATATATAAATCCACCTTATGTTAATGATACACGAGCAGATGGCAAAGTTCATTGCTCGATGAAGCTGTAATTCCTGTTTTATATTTTATTTAACAGCCTGTAATCGTATCAGCACTCGTGTTTACTGGGCAAAATAGATCCATTTGTGTTCATATTACTAAAAACCGTGGTTACATGAATCCAGGGTATAAATTACTTTTTGTTTTTTGTTTTTTTTTACAAAATTGGGTTCCATATTATTAGTTTACTTTTCATCCAATTCTGTTAATTATTAAATCAAGCTTATGTGTTCTTTGTAATCATTAACACATATTTCCAGATCCATCATGATACCAGTTGTGCATGTTCTAGACAAACCAGTTCAGAGATTTCTTTCATGACATTTTCCTTTTCATGCTACTGAATCATTCTTTAGATCATACAGCCTTGACAATGCAAAGCATAGCATGAAACAAACACAACTGACGATTCACACTAGCCTACTGGCTCACACAGGACAGATAGATAACAGTTATGGTGTGGTAAAGATATTACACTTTTACTCTGGCATCACAGAGTTCATCATCACCATCTTATCCTGACCTTGAGCAGCCATTTTGTTGCTGAGAATATACCAGAATCTTCTTTTTCTTCTGTTTCTTCTTCTTCTATCTGCTGCTCCCATTAGAGGTCGCCACAGTGGATCATATGTCCCCATACTACTCTGTCCTCTACATATGCCCTTTTTCACACCAACTACCTGCATGTCTTCCCTCACTGAATCCATAAACCCCCCCTCCATGACCTTCCAGTTTTCCTCTTTCCTGTTGGCTCCATTCTTTGGATTCTCCTACTTATATACCCCATGTTCCTCCTCTGCACATGACCAAACCATCTCAATTGGGCCTCTCTCACTTTGTCCCCAAAATGTTCTACTTGTCCCTCTAATAATCTAACTTCTAATCCCTTACACTCCCAATAAATATACCAGAATGGTGTGGAAATATACCACTATTAAAAGCTGTTTCTCAATAAATACTATGGTTTGATAATTAGCTTTAAAGTAACAGACATTGGGAAAACTGGAGTGAGCATATAACATGAGACAGTACACTACTGATGGGAAGAACGGATCATTTTAGTGTCTTGGTTCTTTGAATCTCATTCATCAAAATGACAAAATCAATTTTTTTTTGAGTAAGTTAGTTTATTTTGTCCCTTTAATTCTTTATTGACCTTCATAGCAAATATGGAAGTCATGGGACAATGGGACGAATAACTCGAACCATAGGACTACTGAGATGAACTACTCAGTTCTGTTTCCTGTATAATGCACTGCATAACGTATATGGGTGTCACATGATAAGCGAACAAATGACTCAGACTAGAAGTCAAGAGGTAAACTACTCAATTATGTTTCCTGCTTTTCTTATGCACGTCCAGTAGAAAACGAACGAATCACTGTTTGATAGATTTGTTCAGAATGAACGGAGCATTCATGAACAAACCATCATTACAGTACATTTAGAACACGCAGATATATCATATTTATGGGTCACTTCCACATTTTAGAAACATGCCAATCAATTGTTCAATTGATATCTCGATAATTGTAAACGTAAATGTTTATCGTACAAGACAGAAAGACATCCTTAAAATGATCAGAACATAAAACAACTTTTAATTATGGCCATAGCAGTTATAACTGTAATACTAATACTAAAACTATTTGTCTATCTGTTTATAGAAAACAATTAAATGGATGTCTTTAAATCAGTGTGTCTAAATTTTAAACTGTCTTGATTGAGCAGTCGTGTAGCTAATTCTAGATAATGTTATTCAGTAAAGAATGAACATATGCTCCTTTTAACAACTGATGGTGGTGCTGTAATTTACATTTCATGTTTTCAACATAAAATTAATGTCAGGTGATCATTCGCTTTTGTATTATTGTGGTATTGGTTATTGTAATACTAAACACCAATTTGTTTAGGAAACAACCTGTTTCTGTTAAAAACCTGGTTTAAGCAAATTCCATATGCTGATGTAGGGGGGAAAAACTTGAAAGCATTCTTGACAATTATCATCAAAGCTTATGCTTTGTCACTGTTATCTGACCTGTTTGGCAACATCTGCCTCTTTAACATGAATTCTGTCAGATATCCTGCACAACTTGTACCTTGAACTAGGTGTTTACCCTGTGTGTGTGTGTGTGTTCCTGAAACAACGTCACAACCGGTTTATCAGCCTTTTCTAAAAACAAATATGTGATCCATGACAACAGCAAACACAACAGTCACTGTGTAGTAAAGATATATATTTTGGTTCCTTAAAGGAAAGCGAGAAATGTGTTTATGATGTGCACAAGTGACTAAATGACATGGAGTTTGAACAAGGAGTTTTAAGAATTTAATTTCTGATCTGAGAAACGCTCCAAAGCAATTGAAAAAAACTGTAAAAACGGTATCTATAGATAAACTGATTAAATTAGAG
>MU554589.1:6314495-6321995 GCA_024362625.1 Silurus asotus | reverse complement strand
CATGTAAAATTCACTTAAATCTCAATAAAACATTTTATAAAAAGGCCTGTATAAAAAGATGTGTCTTAAGACGCTTTTTAAAGGCCAACAAGCACTCGCTATTGCGAACATCAAGGGGAAGAGAGTTCCATAGTCGGGGGGCAGCATAACTAAAAGATCTGGTACCCATGGTAGTCAGTCGAATCCAAGGTGCCACAAGAGAAATTAAAGATGAAGATCTAAGTGCGCGTGAAGGAGTGTAGACACGAAGAAATAGAGTAAGATATTGTGGTGCAAGATTATGAAGTGCCTTATAAGTGAGTAGCAAGATTTTAAATTCTACTCTATACTTTACTGGAAGCCAGTGTAATTGCTGAAGAAGAGGAGAGATGTGAGCCGTATAAGGTGTTCTAGAGAGAACACGGGCTGCGAAGTTCTGAACCATCTGAAGTTTATTCAGCAATTTGGAAGGAATACCTGTGAGAAGTGCATTGCAGTAGTCTATACGTGAAGGGATTAGTGTGTGAATAAGAACAGCAGTATTCATTTTTGAAAGAAAGGGACGAAGACGGTTAATATTCTGCAAATGAAAGTATGCAGTCCGCGTGATATTATTCATTTGTGCTTCAAAAGATAGTGTACAATCCATGATAACGCCCAAGCTTTTAACCTGAGAGGAAGGACAGATTGTGGTATTATCAATGGTGAGATAGAAACAGTTTAGACATGACAGATTTAGTGCCAACCAGCAAAGCCTCAGTTTTGTTGCCATTTACCTTCAAGAAGTTCGCTGAAAGCCAGTCTTTAATTTCAGATAGACAGCTTGTTAAGGATGGTGGAGGAAAAGAACCGGTGGGTTTGGCAGACCGGTAAAGTCATCCGCATAGCAGTGAAAATTAACACCATATTTCCTTAAAATGTAACCAAGAGGGAGGATATATATAATAAAAAGAAGCTGTCCCAATACAGTGCGCTGGGGTACACCAGTGGTGACTGTTGATAATCTTGAACTAAAACCTTTTAATTGAATACGCTGACTGCGTCCAGATAAATATGACATAAACCAAGACAGAGCAGTGCCAGTAATACCAATGGAAGATAACCTGTCAAGAAGTATCTTATGTGAGACAGTATCAAAGGCAGCGCTCATGTGCACCTCAATACATTTTAATATAATTAAAAAGTTGATTTAGTAATTTAATAGAAAAAGTGAAACTCGTATAGGAAACAATTGAACAATTCTGAAATAATGTCATCCTCACTGCTCAACAGTTGAAGGAGTTTTTGTCACAAATTAACTAAGGCATTAAAAAAAAAAAAACATTATTTTTCAGAATACACACTGATCAAAATTAGAGAACAACAATGACTGTAGCATGGAAAAGATTACAACAAAATTTTCTGAAGATTACAACTTCAGCACAGCTGCAGCCACAGGACAGCACTAGTCTCTCACACTGCTCTGGTGTGATTTTGGTCCACTCTTCAGTGGCTGTAGTGGGTTTCTTTGCCATAACTTTGTCGCCGAGGATTTTCCAGAGGTTTTCTATTGGGTTGAGATCAGGACTCTGGGCAGGCCATGTCATTATTTCAATGTTTTCTGTTTTAAGGAACTGCTTTACCTGTTTTGCTGTGTGACATGGAGCGTTTTCCTGCATGAACACTGTGGGCTAATTGGGTGATAAATGCAGGGGAAGAACCATATTTTGTTGAAGAAGGTTCTGATAAAGATTTGCATTCACTCTGCCATGTAGCTGTATAAGAGGCCCAACTCCTGCTGCCGAAAACATGCCCCAAACCATGACACTTCCTCCTCCACTTTTCACTGACTTCTTTACACACATTGGGTTCAGTCTTTCTCCAGTTTGTCGCCGAACATAATGTTTCCCATCGGACCCAAATAAATTAAACTTGCTTTCATTACTGAAGTGAACTTTGGACCAGTTCTCCTCTGTCCACACAACATGCTCCTAAGCAAAGCTTAGTCTAGCCTTTTGATAATTTCTGATAATGAGAGGTTTGGTCACTGCAGAGTGGGGTTTCAGTCCAAATGCTGTTAAACGTCGAGAAACTGTATGATGAGACAGATCTTACCCTGTTCAGCGCTGAACTGGTGAGCAATTCCAGCTGCAGTGTGGAAACGATTGCCCATTGAGATCCTCCGCAGTATCCTGTCCTCTCTTTATTTGTCTTCCGTGGCATCCAGCCTTCTTGGCGGACTTGAATGAGTTTGTGATGTTGTAAAGATTTAATATTCTTGAAATCACAGATTTGGAACGACCAACTTGTTTTGCTATGGGTGATAGGGTCATCCCTTTGGCCTTCATCTGGACAACCTGCTGCCGGAGGCTTTCAGTCACTTTAGAACGGCCCACCATCTTGCAGAGTCAGTGAAACTGGAAGTTAGGCTGCCAGTTAAATAGGGGTTGACAGATACTCAAGGAAATTATAATATGAGTGATGACCTTTTTCTTACCCTTCAAGTACAGGTGTCAATGATCGTCTTCTGGACAACTGTCAAGTCAGCAGTCTTCCCCAATGAAAGCCTGAACCAGACTGAGACACCATTGAAAGGCTCAGGAAACCTTTCGATGTGTTTGGATTTAATAAGCTGATTAGAGTGTGACACCACGAGTCTCCAATATTAAACCTTTTCCCATTATACAAATTTTCTGAGATACTGAATTTTTATTAGCTGTAAGCCATAATCATCAAAATGAAAAGAAATAAACACTTGAAATGTGTGTGTGATCTGTGTGTGTGTGTGTGTGTGTGTGTGTGTGTGTGTGTCTGTCAGAGGTGTCAAAAGTACACACATCCTTTACTTAGGTAGAAGTACAGATACTGCAACATAGAGCATGAATACAGAAAATTCTTGAAAATGTTTTAAAGTAATAATGGTAGTCACCAGGACACCAAACGGAACCTTTGCTATGCTTTCAAAAGGACAGTTAATGAGGTGATACCGGAAAAACTGCACCTCGTCAGGTCAAGAAGCTTTTATCATAATCATACCGATTTATGGTATGGTTTTATGGGATTAATGGTATAAATAATACTGATTTATGTAATCATACCTATTATATAATCAGAGAATATTTGTATTTGATGTGACATTGCGAAGTTTCTATACATATATTATGTCTGTGAGGCAAATATTTACTGATATTCAGGTTATTTTATTTGTCTGTGAAGAGAGATGCCATGGCAGAGAGCGCCCCCTGTCTGTATACTTTATTTTACAAAAGCACAGCGGTTTTTTAATCATTATAAGTGTAAACAAATAAAAGTAGACTTTTTACAAATTCAGATGATTTACTGTTTTTATCAGTACGATTAAAACGACAGTAATTTAAGTTCGTTTCGCCATTATAATGGAAAACCCACAAAACGCCACCCAGAGGGTTAATTGTGTGAATCATGGCGGATGTGGTGTTTGTTTTGAGGCTTGGTGCATAAACAAAACAAATGTTTACTGATTAAAAATATTTTTTGGTGGAGTTTGTTTATTAATTTTATATCTAAGTAAAGAAAGGACGTCGTGAATAAATGTATGTTGTGCTGAAGGTTCTTTTATATTTAGTTATTTTTTTATGTATTTATATTCTTTATAAAAATTGTCAAACAGAAATGTGCACTGAATTGATAGCGTGTTAATACAATTTAGTGCTGTTAAAAAATAATTTGCGTTTGAATTTTGACAGTCTAATATATATATAATATATATATATATATACATGCACATACATATATACAAAAAAAAACAAATAAAAAAATTTTGTTTCCTAATGAATGTGTCCAAAAGTAGTAGTGGCAAAACTAACTTGTTATCGTCACCCACGGAAGTCTCGGAAGAAATAGACCCACCCAATGCGGCAAAATCCAACTGCTGGAGTCTTGAGTAAACTAAAAAAAAACCTTTGGAACCATTAAAAACATACAGACAAAACACTGGCCAGTTATTAAACAATATATTTAATTCTGTAAGATTGATCAGATCCTTTTGGAAAAGAGGGGTGTTTGGTGTTGGAGGAGGACAGGGGTCGTGGGTTATGGTGGTGGGTGAAAAAAATAAGTTAAAGGTAAATCCTTAAAAACGCAGCACCAGGTAGATTGTGGACTCCTTCTGGATGTTGTACTCAGACAGGGTGTGACCATCTTCCAGTCGCTTGCCAGTGAAGATCAACCTCTGCTGATTTGAGGGAATGCCTTCCTTTTCCCGGATTTTGGCCTTGACGTTCTCAACTGTGTCACTTGTCTCAACCTTAAGAGGTATGGTCTTGCCAGTCATCGTCTTCACAAAGATCTGCATGCCACCCCTGAGACGCAGCACTAAGTGGAGGCTGGACTCCTTCTGGATGTTGTAGTCGGACAGAGTGCGACCATCTTCCAGCTGCTTGCCAGCGAAGATCAACCTCTGCTGATCTGGGGGAATGCCTTCCTTGTCCTGGATTTTGACCTTGACATTCTCAATTGTGTCACTTGGCTCAACTTCAAGGGTGATGGTCTTACCAGTCAAGGTCTTGACAAAGATCTGCATGCCACCTTTGAGACGCAGGACCAGATGGAGAGTGGACTCCTTCTGGATGTTGTAGTCGGACAGGGTGCGGCCATCTTCCAGCTGCTTGCCAGCGAAGATCAACCTCTGCTGATCTGAGAGAATGCCTTCCTTGTCCTGGATTTTGACCTTGACATTCTTAATTGTGTCACTTGGCTCAAGTTCTAGGGTGATGGTCTTACCAGTCAAGGTCTTGACAAAGATCTGCATGCCACCTCTGAGACGTAGGACCAGATGGAGGGTGGACTCCTTCTGGATGTTGTATTCAGACAGGGTGCGGCCATCTTCCAGCTGCTTGCCAGCGAAGATCAACCTCTGCTGATCTGACAGAATGCCTTCCTTGTCCTGGATTTTCGCCTTGACATTCTCAATTGTGTCACTTGGCTCAACCTCAAGGGTGATGGTCTTACCAGTCAAGGTTTTCACAAAGATCTGCATGCCACCCCTGAGACGCAGGACCAGATGGAGGGTAGACTCCTTCTGGATGTTGTAGTCGGACAGGGTGCGGCCATCTTCCAGCTGCTTGCCAGCGAAGATTAACCTCTGCTGATCTGAGAGAATGCCTTCCTTGTCCTGGATTTTGGCCTTGACATTCTCAATTGTGTCACTTGGCTCAACCTCAAGGGTGATGGTCTTACCAGTCAAGGTTTTCACAAAGATCTGCAAGCCACCCCTGAGACGCAGGACCAGATGGAGGGTGGACTCCTTCTGGATGTTGTAGTCGGACAGGGTGCGGCCATCTTCCAGCTGCTTGCCAGCGAAGATCAACCTCTGCTGATCTGAGAGAATGCCTTCCTTGTCCTGGATTTTGGCTTTGACATTCTCAATTGTGTCACTTGGCTCAACTTCAAGGGTGATGGTCTTACCAGTCAAGGTCTTGACAAAGATCTGCAGGCCACCTTTGAGACGCAGGACCAGATGGATGGTGGACTCCTTCTGGATGTTGTAGTCGGACAGGGTGTGGCCAACTTCTAGCTGCTTGCCAGCGAAGATTAACCTCTGCTCATCTGAGATAATGCCTTCCTTGTCCTGGATTTTGGCCTTGACATTCTCAATTGTGTCACTTGGCTCAACCTCAAGGGTGATGGTCTTACCAGTCAAGGTTTTAACAAAGATCTCCATGCCGCCCATGAGATGCAGCACCAGGTGGAGCGTGGATTCCTTCTGGATGTTGTAGTCGGACAGGGTGCGGCCATCTTCCAGCTGCTTGCCAGCGAAGATCAACCTCTGCTGATCTAAAGGAATGCCTTCTTTGTCCTGGATTTTGACCTTGACATTCTCAACTGTGTCATTCGGCTCAACCTCAAGGGTGATGGTCTTACCAGTCAAGGTTTTCACAAAGATCAGCATGCTGCACCTGAGACGCAGCACCAGCTGGAGCGTGGACTCCTTCTGGATGTTGTAGTTGGACAGGGTGCGATCATCTTCCAGCTGCTTGCCAAAGGAGAACAACCCCTGCTGATCTGAGGGAATGCAATCATTGTTCTGGATTTTGGCCTTGACGTTCTCAACTGTGTCACTTGGCTCAACCTCAAGGGTGATTTTCTTGCCAGTCATCATCTTCAAAAGTATTTAGTGAAAACGCTTCAAAATAAAAATAAAGAAAGAAAGAATTAGATAGTTCCATACACCATACTATGTAACATTTCTAATTTATTAGTGATACATTTTTATAATAAATGTTTACGTATATGTATGTATATTTATATGTAGCATGTATAATGTGACAGCAAATAAAAATTTACCTACATTTTTAATAAAAAAATAATCTACACTTATGTAGACTTTTAACCAACAAGACAGTGTATGCTGCTTACGTGTTCTTGGTTTTACCTACAGAATTCTGAACACTCAAACTTTACTGGGTTTAGAATTTATCGTGTGTAATTCTTGCTGTTATCTCCTAGCTGCTATCTGGTAACTTGTGCAATGTCGAATGACCACTGCTGCTCAGAGTTCTGGCCTTTTATACTCTTGATGGGGAACGGTGCACTGTGATGTCACAGGTAACTTATCGTACTTGGTAAACTGTGTATTTGCCTCTAGTGGTGAAGTAAACAGTATGTATGTATACAGTATATATATGGAAGTACAGAAGATAAAGAAAAACGAAATAAATAGAAAAGAGAGAAAGAAAAAAGCAAACGAAAGAAAGGGAAGGAAGTACAGTCGATAAAGGAAAAGAAAGAAGATATATATGGGCGTAAATCCCGGGGGGGGGGGGCGTTGGGGTCTTCCGAGGATTGCTCCCCCCAAAAAATATATTTGAAATTTTTCGCACTCTCTATTGTAAAAAAATATAAGGATGTATACCTAAATAACCGTGTAAGTGGAAGAAGAAGAAAAAAATCTCAAAAAATGCATTTAGAAACTGTTGTGTTCCCCCTACCCTTCCTCACAGTGGTTTGACCCACTGCCTGCTTTCCCAGTTCATCACACCTACTCGAGTCAGGTGTGTGGCTGCGGGTTAATTAACTAGCGTATTTTATTCGCTTTAAATAAAACGATTCTTTTTAATGTAGTTGGTACAGACGCATTCATAAATTAGTAAAAATGCTAATTACCGATGTAATTTTCCCATGAATCTGCTATATTATTGTTTAAAATATGACTTATCTAGTGAACGTTAGCTTGTTTACAGTAGCTTGTAGCATAGTGCACTGACACTAACACACCAAAGCCGTTTCACATGCAGTGTTTTTTATTTGAGACGACTTGGTATAATATTAACCTAACATTAACACACATTTAGCATATTATTTATATGTGCATTTACTAAATAAGCACTGTGCTACATCCGAACTGACCCACTGTATTTTTTTGTATAATCATTTTCTATTTTGTTCTTAAGTGTCTTAAATAATTTTAAATACGATTTTAAACCTTTTTTTAATTCCTTGTTTTGCTTTGTCATTGAACCTGTGAAAAAATAGCCCTAATATCTCCATCACCCCCCCCCCCCC
>MU554589.1:6303106-6314483 GCA_024362625.1 Silurus asotus | reverse complement strand
ACACACACACACACACACACACCCTTCCCCCAAAGGTTAGAATATGCAATTCACATGAATCATATTTCATCTTGCCTTGCAAATGTTACAAAATGAATAGGATAAGCAATGCATTTATTATATATAAAACAGGATTTCATACTAGCAATTATGTATGTGAACAAAATCTCTCTTACAATCCAAATCATCCACCAGATGTCTCATTAATTGTTTGGTTTGTTGTTTCGTTGCCATTTCTTTTCAAAGTTATAAAAAATTTGTAGTAACACGTTTAAAATTTCCATTTTATAATAGACAATAACAATCAAATACAATAAAGTGTACTGCCAGCCTGAACTACTACAGGTGAAGGTGATTAGTAAGAAGGCAAGGCTGTGCGAGTGTGCTGAGTGTAGGAGGGAGGCATGGCTGGTGGTTCCCTGACATGTATACTCCATTGTGAACTACAAATGTTGTGATCTGGCAAGATTCTGGTGTTAGATCTAACTAATGATAACCCCGTTCAAGATCCAATTTACTGAAGACAATCGATCCGTTAATGCTTTGTAGAAGTTAATCTACAGTAGAAATGGAGTATTGTTTCTGCTGATTGCTCAATTTCATAATTGGCTTTTTACATGATTACAACTATGTTAACCCATGGTGAAGGTCCATTTACTTCTTCGCTAATAACCATTTTTAGGATTTCTTTTATCTTTTTACAGGACCCCTCGAATTGAATGATATTCTTCTTAAAGGCTGGGCAACTGGCTCTTCTGTGTATTGACAGATTTGCTTACCAACTTCATGAAACTTTTCTGGGAATTTTGATTAAAATGATTGTTTGAGGTCTGTTACAGCTGCAATGTTTGTGGCAATATTAGGTACTTCAAGTTTCTTGGCTGTATCTCTACCTAACAGAGGTTCTCCAGTCCTTTTGATGACAATCAACTCAGCATGTACCATCCGATTGGCTAATCTTTCATCACACTTGAAAGCCCCCTGTACTGGCAAACGCTGATCAGATGTGTAAGAAAACTATTTCCTCTAAGTATCTAGAATGTATGATTAAAATTTTTGTACAATTTTGACAAACAGTCACACCCTTTACAAACGTGACTCAGTCTGTTTGCTACATTTTACAAAAGCACAGCGTTTTTGTAGTTATTTTGAGTATGTACAAATAAAAGTAGATCCTTTACAGATTCAAATGATGTATTGCCCTTATCTGTACGATCAGAAAATACAGTCATTTGAGTTCTTTTTGAAGTTAGGTCTCAAGCTGACTGGTGTTATCTTGGAAGTGATCACTTTACAAATGCTGAGTGGGACAGTCAATTGTAAGCTGAATTGGATATGGCTTCCAACTGTAAACACCAGATTCAGAAGGTGGCAGGCAGAGTGATGAGGTTTAGGCAATTGATATCCCAGGCCATCATCTTGGTCCAACATGGTTCCAGCATTGGCAAACTCAACACCCTCATTGTTTTCTTTTCTTCATCATCATCCTCATCATTACCACTCTTTTTCTCTCATTTGACTTTGCCTGGCCACTTCCACTGTTTCTGGATTATTATTTTCATCAAGCTCACTATAGATTCTAAATGCTTTTAGAAAATTGAAGCCGTTGTCAGTTGTTGTGCGAACAATCGATGTCAGTGTGAATTTCATATATGGTACCTGCAAGTTCAGAAAAAGAATGCATGCCTTTTAGCATCCCTGTAGAGTTTCTGGATCTATCCAGTGTGGCGTGACAACTATGGAGCTCTGTCGGTGTGCTGTCCAGCAGTCAATTTTGTGTGTTTTTTTATATAAGGGCCGCATGTTGCTGATATACCCTATAACCTGAAATATGGCCTTGATGATGGAAAAAATAAAATAAAAATAAATATATACAGTGTATGTGTGTATATGTGTGTGTGTGTGTGTATATATATATATATATATATATATATACATTATTATTTAATATTTTATTTTTTTTCCTATTAAAACATTTCATTTTTGTACATGTTCTAAATATCTGAGTTCAGTTTATACAGGTCAACATCTAGGAAATTCCAATTCCAACGCAATTTCAATTTTTCACAACAAAACGGCTGTTCGAGATCAGGATAAGATAGTGATATGTTAACTCTGTGATGTTTGAGTAAAGGTGTAACATCCTGGCTACACAATAACAGTTCTCTATCGATTCTGTGGGAGCCAGTAGGCTAGTTTAATGAGGCAGTTGTGTTTGTTTTATACTATTCTGTGCTTTTCATAGCTGTATGATCTAAGAATTATTCATCAGTAGCATGAAAAGGACAAATAAAGAAATCTCATTTTGTCTAGCATGTGCACATATGGTATCATGCTGGATCTGGAAAACTGTGTAAATGATTACAGAGGACACATAAGCCTGATTTAAAAGTGAACAGAATCTGACGAAAAAGATAACTAATTAATTTTTTTTACCCTGGACAATGGACACGAATAGAGCATGGGCTATTTTGCTGAAAACATCAGGCCAAATTTCGAAAGAAAGTGCTGATACGATTTCAGGCTGTTGGAGTCATACAGTCTATTTTAAGGTCATTAACTTATATAAGCTTTATATAACATAAATAAGACTCAATATGGGTATACAGTATTATGAGGTATGGCCTATTTCTGTATATCAGTTTACTAGTGGAGCTAAATAAAATATATAAAACGTGAAATAAAGCTCAGTCGAGCATTGAGCCTTTGCCATCTGCTTGTGCACCTTTAATTAATCTGGACTTATAATTATTTATTTTATAAACCGTTTCCACACAAGTTCTAGTTCATTTCTTTGTCCTATTTGCCCACCAGCAAGATCAACTGTAGGCCGATTTCAGCTCATTGTTGTTTCTGCCCTAGCAACGTTTCATTTACATGATCCTCCAATTATATTGAAAAACACCCGGACTGACCAATCACGATCCGCGATCAACCCGCAGTGTCGCAGCCCCACCAGTATATTCTAGACATTTCTGTTTGAGTCAGTCTGTAATGTCACAAATTGTTTTGCTTTAACTAAAGTGGAATACACGGACTGTTTTTTTGTTTTGTTTGTTTGTTTAAAAAATATATATATTTATTAATAAAATGTAAAAACAAAAAAACAAAACAGGGACTAGTTTCAAGCGCGGAAGAAATCAGCCACGTCACATGCTGTGGTACGTCTCGCCAAGTCTATATAAACTTGTGTCGTCATTTACAGTCAGTACTGTAGTTTGTTTTCTTTGGGTAAACCAGGTTGTTGAAAAGGTAAGCGTTTACACAATATTTTGTATATTTATATAAATGCACTTTTAATTTTAGCGAATATCAACCCACTGATTTGAGGGATGTTGTATCGTTAATCGATGTATAATTATTATACAGTAACGCGAAACTATTCGCTTTTAAACAAAATTGAGTATACATTGCGTATATTAAGGTTATTATTTTGGGTAGAATGTTTGGTATTTCTTTGCTCGACGTAGATCGGTTTTGCTGAATCATTTTCGCGTCTCAAACAAAGAACACTTATTTTTCAAAATGGCGGCTCGGGGGAATTAAATGGAGGCCATTTTACTGAAAAAATAATTCTCGCTTCTTCTTTATTGTTTATAAGTAACGTAAAACTATTTTTGACTTTAATAACAACATTTGACTAAACTGAAAAACACACCGAATATATTTTTTTCCGATCATTATTTTTATCAAGTTTAATCAAAAAGATCTAGTTTCAAGCGCGGAAGAAATCAGTCACGTGACTGATCAGTGACTGATCATCAGTCATCAGTCACGTGCTGTGGAACGTCTCGCTCAGAATGTCGTCACTGACAGTCGGGTCTGTAGTTTGTTTTCTTTAAATTAATTACGTTGATAAGGTAAAATATTTATTTGCGATATTTATATGACTAGAATTTTTATTTTGGCGAATTGCAGTCTACTGATTTAAGCAATGTTGTGTCGTTAACTTGATGTGTAACGAATATGTATTAACGCGAAACTGTTCTAGACTTTTAGAATTTTTTTTTTGTAAAAAGAATATATTGCGTATATTACGGTTATTTTCTTGGGTAGACTGTTTGGTATTTCTTTGCTCGACGTGGGGCGGGTTTGCTGAGTCATTTTCGCGTCTCAAACAAAGAACACGGATGTTAAATAAAATTGCGTTTCGATGGATTTAAATGGAGGCCATTTATTGAAAAACCTTATCCTCGCTTCTCCTTTATTGTTTAATTCTGCCTTATTTAGCTTAAGTTTTTGGTGGTTGAGTTGAAATTTAATTTAAGTTCATTTTAATTGCATGGTGTTTAAACATAAAGTAAAGCCTTCATTGTAATCACTAAACTTTTAAGCACTGTTTTGTGGTCTGAATATCTCTTATTTAAATTATTTATTTGTATTTTTTTCTACTCTCTCTGTAGAAGACAAAATGCAGATCTTTGTGAAGACTTTAACCGGCAAGACCATCACCCTTGAGGTTGAGCCAAGTGACACCATTGAGAATGTCAAAGCCAAAATCCAGGACAAAGAAGGCATTCCCCCAGATCAGCAGAGGTTGATCTTCGCTGGCAAGCAGCTGGAAGATGGTCGCACCCTGTCTGACTACAACATCCAGAAGGAGTCCACGCTCCACTTGGTGCTGCGTCTCAGGGGTGGCATGCAGATCTTTGTGAAGACCTTGACTGGCAAGACCATCACCCTGGAGGTTGAGCCAAGTGACACCATTGAGAACGTCAAGGCCAAAATCCAGGACAAAGAAGGCATTCCCCCAGATCAGCAGAGGTTGATCTTCGCTGGCAAGCAGCTGGAAGATGGTCGCACCCTGTCTGACTACAACATCCAGAAGGAGTCCACACTCCACCTGGTGCTGCGTCTTAGGGGTGGCATGCAGATTTTTGTGAAGACCTTGACTGGCAAGACCATCACCCTTGAGGTTGAGCCAAGTGACACCATTGAGAATGTCAAGGCCAAAATCCAGGACAAAGAAGGCATTCCCCCAGATCAGCAGAGGTTGATCTTTGCTGGCAAACAGCTGGAAGATGGTCGCACCCTGTCTGACTACAACATCCAGAAGGAGTCCACGCTCCACCTGGTGCTGCGTCTCAGGGGTGGCATGCAGATCTTTGTGAAGACCTTGACTGGCAAGACCATTACCCTTGAGGTTGAGCCAAGTGACACCATTGAGAACGTCAAGGCCAAAATCCAGGACAAAGAAGGCATTCCCCCAGATCAGCAGAGGCTGATCTTCGCTGGCAAGCAGCTGGAAGATGGTCGCACCCTGTCCGACTACAACATCCAGAAGGAGTCCACCCTCCATCTGGTGCTGCGTCTCAGGGGCGGCATGCCGCTAAATTAATGTTTTAAAATATTTAACTAAATGTCAAGTTTTAACTGTTACTTCACCTGCACAGAAGTTCTCGACCTCCCTTAAACATGTTAAAGCCTAATAAACATTTTGTGTGCGTTAACGTTTGGTTTCTTTTTACTCTTTTCCTTAATGTTTTATGTTTATTAGGATTAAATGGTTTAATCGAATTCTGATATGAAATTGAGAATTGATGAAGGGCTAGTTCTTTGTGTATAAATATTTTTAATGGTATAAAATGGTTTGTGTTTTTTTTTTTTTTTTAATTTATTTATTATTTTAAATAACTCTCAGCCAGCAACTGTTTTTTCGCCATGTCAGGTAAGTTTGTTTATGAAACGGTTGATAATTGGATTATAGGACCAGCTATTAATTAAACTAAAAAATAAGTTAAAAGGCAAGTGCAATTTTAATAATAAAAATCTGATACAAACCTTAAATATGGATTATATTTAACTGGTTGAAAAAATTAGCATATGAAGTGTGTGTGGGTAATGTTTAATAAATCACTGGTTATAAAGAGCTCATGTTAATCTGACCACCCAAAATGATTGAATATGAATTAGTACTGCTGATAGTCTTATGTTAACTAGTTATTAAACTGCAGGCTTTATTAGTAGTGTGCTTGATTTTATGCTGTACATTGATTAGGCTCAAAACAGCTCAACGTTCGTCACTATTTAGTCAATTGCGTTTTTGGTGAATATTGACACTCTTAATACCCCTAATTATAAAAACATTAATTGGTCTCATTTATTATGTGATAAATTTATCATGTAGCAGCATCCTTTATATAAAACACAACATTGTAGGGAAAAAAAACTTTAGTGATGCCAAAAAATGTTTATCCTCAAGTTTTAAAAACTGGTGTCATAACCATTTTTATCATAAGTCTTTGTTTAGCCTCAGAAGCAGTTTATTTGTCAAAGTTCTTGAAATACATACATGCTCTTTTTTTGGTATCATCTTCTGTGGGATGTAAGGCCTCACCTTCCATTTGTTGTTCCAGGTGGGTTTTATTGAAGTCAAGACCTATGAA
This sequence comes from Silurus asotus, assembly GCA_024362625.1. Taxonomy (NCBI): domain Eukaryota; kingdom Metazoa; phylum Chordata; class Actinopteri; order Siluriformes; family Siluridae; genus Silurus; species Silurus asotus. The sequence continues at coordinate 6,308,097 of MU554589.1, read as the reverse complement.
ATACAAAGTTTTCTTCATATACTTAAAAAATGTAATACACAGTAGAAATATATTGTTTTATAGTATTATTTGACATTATTTTAGAAGCATATTTATTATAACTGTCTGAATCCATCCAAAACTGTCATAGATCCATTCATAAATAATGTATCATACTGCATTCAGTAGTCTAAGTCTGAAAATTAAGTGGTACTTCCATGGAAATTTTTAATGCACTGCAGAGAGCTGTATAGGCTCTTTCTCCTTGTTCCCTCAGAATTCTCACAATCCTCTCCACAGCTAGGAAAAGGAAATGCCACCTAGTGTCATTTGGCCTCAAGAGCTGGAGTTTGCCGTTTTCTTCAAATTATCTCGGCAACGGTGTTGGATTTTGCACTTTTTGTGCAACAGATTCGAGCACTTTACGAATGCTGAGTGGGACAGTCAATTGTAAGCTGAATTGGAATTGGCTTCCAAGACATCAACTGTAGATACCAGATTCAGAAGGTGGCAGGCAGAGTGATGAGGTTTAGGCAATTGATATTTCAGGCCATCATCTTGGTCCAACATGATTCCAGCATCAACAAACACCGTTATTGTTTTCCCCTCTTCATTATTATCCTCATCATCACCACTCTCTCCCATCTGACTTTGCCTGGCCACTTCCATTGTTTCTGGATTATTATTTTCTTTAAGCTCACCATAGATTCTAAATGCTTTTAGAAAATTGGAGCCGTTGTCAGTTGTGCGAGCAATCGTGTCATGGATGTCAGTGTGAATTTCATACATGGCACCTGCAAGTGCAGAAAAAGAATGTGGACCTTTTAGCATCCTTGTAGGATTTCTGGATCTATCCAGTGTGGCGTGACACCTACGTAGCTCTGTCAGTGTGCTGTCCAGCAGTCAGGTGGCTGCAATGAACTCAGTTTCACTCATCGCTGCTTTTTAGGTTGTTCTTTATTTTGTGTTGCCTTTTTACCTTTATTTTTAACAGTGCCATGAGACATTACCACAACACTTGCTTGTGGTAGATACACAAGGTCTTTAAAACCCTCCTGTACAACAACACAGGGTGTAGACCCTGAACATTATGCACCCAGAGGTGATATAATGATTGTAAATTAAGTTAATTTATATTCCAGCTAACAGCTAGCTAACATTACAAATGTATAATTGGTTAAAAGTTAGCAAAGTTAGCATAAACATTTTTTTTGTCACACTTTGAATGTTTCAGATCAAACTAATTTAAATATTAGAAAAAGATAACACAAGTGAACACAACAATCAGTTTTTAAATGAAGGTTTTTATTATTGAGGGAAAACAAAATCCAAAACTACATGGCCCTGTGTGAAAATGTGTTTGCCCCCTAAAGCTAATAACTGGTTGGCAGCGACAACTGCAATCAAGTGTTTGTGATAACTTGCAATGAGTCTGTTAAAGCACTGTGGAGGAACTTTGGTCCACTCATCAGTGCAGAATCTTTTTAATTCATCCACATTTTGAGCATTAACCCCCTTTTAAAGGTCATACCACAGCATCTCAATAGGATTCAAGTCAGGACTTTGATTAGGCCACTCCAAAGTCTACATTCTGTTTTTCTAAAGTCATTCAGAGGTGGAATTGCTGGTGTGTTTTGGATTATTGGTTTGCTGCAGAACACAAGTTTGCTTCAGCTTGAGTAGACAGACATTCTCCTTCAGGATTTTTTGGTAAACAGCACAATTCATGGTTCCATTTATCACAGCAAATTTTCCAGGTCCTGAAGCAGCAAAACAGCCCCAGATCATCAAGTCATGTCAAGTCAATTCAAGTCAAGTTTATTTCTATAGCGCTTTTCACAACAGACATTGTCTCAAAGCAGCTTTACAGAAATCAACAGTCAAGATGAATGGTGTCCATTTATCCCTGATGAGCAAGCCGTGGCTGTGGCAAGGAAAAACTCCCTTAGATGTTATGAGGAAGAAACCTTGAGGGGAGCCAGACTCAAAAGGGGAACCCATTCTCATTTAGGTGACATCAAGAGTGTGATCATAAATCTTTCAACAATACAGAACACTGGAGAGTGAGAACTTACATGAGCACTGGAGTGTAAGATTGTAAGTAACATTCTTTCTAAAGTCTATTACAGTCATTATGGTTATAAATCTAGGAGCTACTATAAAACTAGGAGCTACATCACACTACCACCACCATATTTTACTGTTGGTATGGTGTTCTTTTTCTGAAATGTGGTGGTACTTTTACACCAGACTAAATGGGACACACCTTCCAAAAAGTTCAACTTTTGTCACATCAGTCGACAGACCATTTTTTGCCCAGTCTCTTTCTTATGATGGAGTCATGAACACTGACCTTAACTGAGGCAAGTAAGGCCTGCAGCTCTTTCGATGTTGTTGTGGGGTCTTTTGTGACCTCTTGGATAAATAGCTTTATAACCTTTTCCAGACCTATAGATCTCAATTACTTTCTTTCCTATTTGTTTCTGAATTTCTTTGGAACCTGGCATGATCATGGTCATGTAGTTTTGTATTTTGTTTTCTCTCTATTATAAAAAAGTTCATTCAAGAACTTCATGTTGTGTTCACTTGTGTTATCTTTTACTAATATCTAAAGTAGTTTGATGATCTGAAACATTAAAGTGTGACTACTTCTTCTTCTCCTTCTTCTTTCAGCTTCTCCCATTAGGAGTTGCACAGTGGATCTTCAGTGTCCATACCCCCCTGTCCTCTACATCTACCTCTTCCTGCATGTATTCCCTCACCACATCCATAAACCGCCTCCTTAGCCTTCCTCTTGTCCTCTTTCCTGGTGGCTTCGTCTTCAGCATTCTCCTACTGATATACCCCATGTCCCTCCTCTACACATGTCCAAACCATCTCAATTTTGCCTCCCTCACCTTGTCTCCAAAACGTACTACATGCGCTGTCCCTCTGATAAACTCATTTCAAATCCTGTCCATCCTCCGTCACTCCCAACGAAAACCTCAACATCTTCAGCTCTGCTCCCTCCAGCTCCACCTCCTGTCTTTCACTCAATGCCACTGTCTCTAAACCATACAACATTTCAGGTCTCACCACAGTCCTATAAACTCCCCCTTTCGCTCTCGCAGATACCCTTCTATCACAAATCACTCCTGCCACTCTTCACCACCCACTCCACCCTGCCTGCACTCTTTTCTTCACTTCTCTAACACACTCTCCATTACTTTGCACTATTGACCCCAGATACCTGAACTCCTTCACCTTCTCCACCTCTTCTCCCTGCAACCACACCACTCCACTGTGGCAAACATGCAAAAAAAATAAAAAATAGAAAAGAAATCAGGACCACCACTGTATGGCCATGGGTGTTCAGGAATGTCTTTGTTTTTATTTATTTTTACTCTGAATTCACATTAGCCATTCCACTTGTTGCCTTGCTTATTGTCAGCTTCTCTAGCCCACGTCTGTGGTGCGTGATAGCCAGGAAATAATACATCAGTGATTTAGCGAAAAAGCCAAGCAATGATAGGTTGATAGGCTGGAAATGGCGCTCAATGAGAAGAAATAATACTAAAAGTAATGGGGCTGGTGTTTTGAATATGTAAGAAGTAAACGGTACAGATATTTGTATAAACATTAAATGCGTAAAAGTAAAAAGTTGTCTGAAAAATAAATAGTGAAGTAAAACACTGATACAAAAAAAAAAAATCTACTTAAGTACACTAACAAAGTGTTTGCACTTCAGTACTTCCCACCTTTAGTTACAGTTGCCAGCTGAAACATAATCACCCATGCAGTAATTATTGCACAGGAATTATAAGCAACAGTCCAGTGTGGATTTTGTGTCAGGAGCTGGATTTCATGGGATTAAGTCATGTTTCTGCAGCACCTCCTACTTCTAGAGAGTGGCTCACGCGCAGCTCAGTAACAGGTGTTACACTAGATTCTGTGACGATTGTATGCTGTGACCCTAGAGGGCGCTGTTGCTAAAATGCATCTTAAAATAGATCATTTAGAGCAGCAGTCCCCAACCTTTTTTTTTTTGTGCCACGGACTGGTTTAATGTCAGACAATATTTTAAGATAGGAATTTTAATATAACCAATATATGTAAAAGAATATATGAGTAATAACAATTTCAATAGGCAATCTTACCTTCTGAAAGAAAAAGTTTTTTTTCGGATTCTCTGGGAAAAAACTCCTAACAGTGTTTGGCAGTCCACAGGGTAACCACTGAATCCATATACACAGACCAGGCATAACAATGACATTGTAACATTGCCATCGGTGAATAAATTGCAAATGTCTCTTCAGCATGGCACTTGTTTGTGGGTGGGATATACTGTAGTAGGCGGCAAGTGAACATTGTGACCACAAAGTTGGGCCAAATTGTGATGGTTAGACTATTGGGTCAAAGCTTCTCAAAAACTACAGCTCTTGTGGGGTTTCCTGGTCTGCAGAAATGGTCCAAAAAAGGAACAGTGGTGAACAAGGCCGAGGCCTTGATTAAAGACTGGCCTGTGTGGTCCAAAACAACAGATGAGCTGTAGATCAAATTGCTGAAGAAGTTCATGCTGTTAATTCTTGATGGGTCACGGCTGTTTAAGCAGCAAAATGAGGACCAATATGTGTAAACATGCAATTGACATATTTTTCCTTTCTTAAACTTTTTAGGGCATTTATCAAAAAACAAGGCTGCCAAATATCCAGAGAAACAGCCAGCACAGATGCCAAAAATGATTAATGTCATTGCGTGGATTTTGATAACCTGTGTTACTGCCTTTTCAGATATGGTGACCCTGCTGTAAGTTCACTTTTCAGGATATAAGAGAGAGAGGGTTGGACATCAATATGGAGAACATCAAGCTAACAAATTCCAGTATTTTATTCAGCACTTTATTACCGAGTAACAATAATTGAAATGTTTTCCAAATTCCTCTCTTTGGAATAACAATAACAATCTTATTGTTGTTAATTTTTATATTTTTTTTATATGTAAACACACACACACACACACACACACACACACAC